>APFE030111001.1:94865-211016 GCA_000404065.3 Pinus taeda | reverse complement strand
TATTGATAAAATCGCCTTCCATTTTTCCTATATACCATGGAGATTTGCCCATTTATTATATTTATAAATTTAGGGGGGGTTCTTAAAATTTTCCCTGCTTAGGGATTGGGAACCTGGATGGGTTGCATGGATTTTAGGAGTTCTGTTGAATACGTAGAAGGCTAGGTTGGTTGTGTTTTGTTAGTTCTGCTTCCTTAACTGATACATAGGGAGGTTAATAATATCATATTAACTCTTTGTCACATGTTTAACTCATTTGGTTGGTTACTTGGGTAGATGTGGGAGGTGGGTGTTACAAAATTTCACTGTCAAAGGTAATGCAAGTTTGTAGTCCATTGGTCCAATCCTCTCAAGGACCTTGAAACGCACACAATACCAAGGTGCTAGTTTCACACATGACCCAATCCTCAAGGAACTCTTCTTAGGCTTGATTTTCAAGTACACATGTTCCCCATCTTGAAACTCATTAAAAAACTTGTGCTAATATGCATAACGTTTCTGAATGTCTTGTGCTACCTCAAGATTCTTCTTGATAACATGCATTTCTTATTCCATCTCTACCAACATGTCCGGCCCTATAAACACCCTATTTACTGGATCACTCAAATTGATGGGAGTGTTATAACTCTTCCCATAAAGTGCCTCAAACAAAATCATCCTCAGCGACTCTTGATAGCCATTATTGTAAGAAAAATCAACTAGTGGTAGATACTCTTCCCAATTCTAGTGTTGATGCCTCACATACATCCTTAACATGTCCTCCAGTATCTTACTGACCCTCTCTATCTGTACATCCATCAGCAGATGATAAGTTATGCTGAAGGCCAAGTCTCTACCCAAACCTACAAATAGCTCTTTTCAAAACCTAGAAGTGAACTTGGAATCCTTGTCTGACACAATCTTCTTCAAAACACCATGCAAGCTCACTACATATTTGATGAAGACATGTGATACATCACTAGCTGAATAAGTAGATTTCACCGAAAAGAAGTATGCTACTTTTTCAACCTGTCCACCACAACCATGATGGAATCATGTTGTGTAGATGTCCTCGACAAACGTATAATGAAATCCATGGAAATGACCTCTCATTTCTACTGTAGAATTGAAATTGGCTATAGTAATCTACCTCAATGCTTACATTATTATTTTACTATTGACAATCCAAGCATTTATCAACAAACTATACCACTTCCTTTTTCATATTCGGTCAATAATAGAACTTCTTCATCACCATAAATATCTTCTAGTATCTTGGGTGACTTGAATACGGCTTAGCGTAAAATTCCCTCAACATAAGCTTCTTGAGCTAAATGTTGTCTGAAAAATAGATCTTATCCATAAATCTGACCAAACCATCTGTTGTAAGACAATAATCCACATCTTGATCACCTGTACCCTGCTGTAACATGTGCCTAAACTCCATACAACTATCATCCTATTGTCATGCTTGCAAGATCTAATCTTGTAAATCCATCCCATATGAATTCATACATATTATGTTATTCACCTACACTCTTTTGGTAAGAGGATTTGCGACTCTGCTTTCTTTTCTGATTAATGTAATTGATCTTGAATTCAAATTCATGAATCATTGCCAACCATCTAGCTTGCATGGGATTTAAATTCATATGATAAAATAAGTATCTCAATCCATTTTGATCACTCATCAATACAAATCTCCTGCCAAGAAGATAGTGCCTCCACATCTTCAAAGCATGGTTATTGATGCTAATTGAAGGTGATGTGTAACATAATTCTACTCATGCTCATTCATTTCCCGTGGCTCATAGCACACCACCTATCCTTCATGCATCGTGTGTCCACGAATTCCTCTCTTGCATGAATTTAGACACACCACAAACTCTTTATCCAAATCTGTAATCTTTAGAAATGGATTATTTGTCAACATTTGTTTCGACTTCTCAAAGTTGGCTGCACATTCCTTTGTCCATTCAAATTTCTTCCCCGTTTGCTGTAATGATGTGATAGGACAGAAAATCCATGAGAAGTTGCTAATGAACCTGTTGTAGTAACCTGATAATCCTTTAAATGACCTTACCTTATCCACATTCCAAAGGAGCTGCCCATTCCATGATAGCTCTTATCTTTTCTGGATCCACTACTATGCCTTCCTTGGAAACAACATGTCCTATGTAATGCACCTCCATCTGAGGTAAACTGCATTTTTTAAGCTTGGCATAAAACTGATCTTCTCTTAACAATATCAACATTGCTACTAAGTGTTCGACATGCCATTCCTCATTCTTAAAATATATCAATATATCATCAATGAACATAATAACAAACTTGTCTAGATAAGGACGTAGCACACTATTCATTAAGCACATAAAAGTAGCTATAGCATTAGCCAAACCAAAGGAAACTACAAAAATTTCATAATTCCCATAATTGCTCTAGAAAGTAGTGTTGTAAATATCCTATTCTTTGAGGTGTATAAAATGGTATCCTGATCTCAGATCAATCTTTGAGAACACCGCTACTCCCTTGAACTGATCAAACAAGTTGTAAATCATTGGAAACAAATACCTTTTATTGATGGTTACCTTGTTTAATTTCCTATAATGATTGCACAACCTGAGAGTACTATCCTTATTCTTTACAAACAATTTTGATGCACCCCAAGGTGATACCCTTGGCCTGATGTATCCCTTGTCAAGAATTTCCTTCAACTGCAAATTCAACTCTACGAACTCTAATGTGCTCATCCTACATGGTACCTTTGATACTGGTGCTACCCCTAGTACCAAGTCAATGCAACATTCTACTTCCCTGTGAGGAAACAACTATGAAATCTCTGTGGGAAGTACACCATGAAATTTCTATAAAATAGGGCACATGTTCAATATCTTTTCATCCTCAACATACTTACCTTTATCACTAGAAATATGCATTACGAATATCACACACCCTTTCCTGTGACTATGCTTCACCTACATAGCTATAACCATTTTAACTAATGTATCCTTATTATTACCTTATAATATTATTTGTGCTCCATTGTCATCCAAACACTCAATAGCCTTTTCATAACAATCCAACTTAGTCCTATGACGATACAACCATTCCATACCAAACAACATATTGTATGATCCCAATGGAAGCACAACCAAATACACTGATGTAGGTATACCATTCAACTAAAATGCACAAGCTCTTACCCAATGAAGAACTCTTTTCTTCGTACCTGTAGCCAATTGCAATAACCAATATTCTACATGCACTTATTTTCTCAAAACACGCTTATCCACAATTCAAGATTAACATAAGTATAATTAGAACTAGGGTCAATAAAAATAGAAAAAAAATGATCAAAAATATTACTATCCATCTCAATAATAGACACTGGGTGATCTTCTTTCCTTTTATCCAATGTTACATAGATTCATGGAATTCTTTGCCCAAAATCTACAACTATCTTCTCTTCCTATACACTGTAGATCTGAGGCCTACCACCTCGATTTTATGAACAATCCTTCTTAAGATGCTCCTCACCACATGTATAACACTGCCATTGTATCCAACCATCACCTCTACTATATTGTTCTCCATGCTGACATTTGTTAAATTTCCTGTAAGCCACAACATTTTATTTCTCTCTTGCATCCTGGGGTCTTGTTGTTTTCAACTGCCATTTAGCATTAGTCTTATATTTCCCTTTCCAAACTTACTGAGATTATGCGTCATGATTTGATTTCTCATAAAAATGTTTCAACTTCCCAATTACTTCTTGAAGTGACTAGGGCTCATCATAGTCAACCCTATCTTTAATTGCTAATGGTAATCCACTAAAAAATCTCTGAACTTTGGATTTCTCATCCTTAAGATATGGTACATACCTAAGAAAATCCAAGAAATTAGTCATATACTCCTCATTTGTCATTGTTCCCATCTTTAGCTCATATAATTCCTGGGATTTATTGTCATAATACCTCTCTGACAAATACTTCTTCCTGAAAAGTATCTTGAATTCATGCAAAATTAACTCTTCTATCTTGGTGTATCTAACCCACTTCACATCTTCCCACCAAATGTCTAATTTCCCTTTGAGGCTGAAGATAGTGATTATGGCCTTCATATTCTTTTTGTAATCATGTAGCTCAAATAACTTCTTCATCGTGAGTAACCATGCCTTTGCATCTTCTAACTTCTTCAAATCTCCATCAAAAGTAGGTGGCTTAGATTTCTTGAACTCATCTAGAAAATATCCACTGTAATTCCTTCGATAAGGATGATAACAATGATGACCATGGTACCTATCAGAAAAAAAACTAGAATAGAACTTGTGTGCATCACCTCTCCTATCCAGCATATCCAAGAACCTACCATATCTGATTATGTCATCTCTATTTCACTTCTTTCCACCATGAGACCTACTTCCATATGCCCCATTAGTCCAATCCTCCAGCCCTTGATGGATCCTAAGCAGTCCGTGTCTCTGCAAACATGACAAACTTTGAAGTATAATTGAATTAACCTTTGCTTGTTTCTCCTTTTCCTAAATTATTATGTCATTATCTACTTTTCAACTTCTTATTTCTGCCTTCAAACTTCCTAATGTGTCTGCTATGTCAAGAGAGTGCCCATCATCATGTTGCTCATCTGATCTGTAGGGAGAATCTTGTGAACTATAGTCTACCATCTTGCTAATCATATTTGATCTTCTTCCTACAAGTATACCATGTTAGATAACCAAATATAATAAAATCACACATACCATAGTATAGTTTAGGGGAGGATATCTCGCCTACAATATTATCCATATTAGCATGATACATGTATAATCATAACCATAAAAATATATCATCGTCATATCAATCATTATCTAGTTACCATGCATGACAATACCAATTACATACCATGACCTCATGCACAACAACGATAACCATGAAAATGCATGCATAACAACATATAGACACTGACATGCACAACAAATGCATAAATGACACGCACTCATGACAATCACATTCCAACAACAACACCATCAACTTCCTCATGATGACACAACCGTAACAATGACCACCAACTTGCATACACAAAAATCACATAGACCACAAGCATAATGAACACATATTCAATCTACATGTATGCATGACAAACCCATTGCACCCATCTAGTACAAGGGGTGAACCATGCTCTGATACAACTCTCTAACACCCTCCTCCCACACTTACCTAATCTTAGTGGTCCATCGGTGTAAATATGTGATGAAGAGTTACTATGATTTGAATCAACTCCCTTGATCACCTTAACGAAGTGGATTAAAAAAAACCAAACCTTACTGACCTCCCTAAGGTGCTACAAGATTCTAAGGGCTAAACCACCCTTCCAGATGCCCAAACCCTGAAATAAGATTTATTTTCAGTGCCTTGATCTCCTGAAAAATGGCACAACACTATAGAATATTGATAGTGAACCTCTAGTCACAAGCATGATGCCATCAAGGGAGTGATTGTAGTATTTTTCACCTACTTGTGTGCCTGCGATCACGATATTTAAGCCACTTTTCAGGCTAGGAACTAAACCTATCACCATAGCTTAATGAAACTTTCCATAACCATGAATGATACAAGGAAAAAGCCTTCCATACAAATCTTAGACAAGAACTTGACATAACAAGGCCTGGCCATGACAAAAATTTCGTTAAACAAATCATGAACATGTAATCTATAGATCGTAAAAATAGATATGAACATAGGTTTTATAAGCTATTTTATCTCATATGATCAATTAGCCTTTGAACTAGATCATTCACATCGCTTTTCCCCTTCACATCAACATTTCACAAAGCCCTATGCATTACTTTCTCATTCCCCAGAGTTTCTGCCCAAAATTACATCATCTAAGCAAGTTTTAGGACCATCACACCCTAGCCTCTTGCAAGAATATATTTGCCTACAAGTTGCTCCACTCTGGCCTACATTGATCGCCTACAGGTTGGTCCCCTTTGCACCTATGTTGGTTCTAGAAATTTGGGAAAAAGAAAGAGAATACTGAAGCGTCCATTTCCAGAAGCTTCCTAGATCTATTGTAACCATTTACCTTAGATAAAACTTTTGAATCCTATCCTATACTACTTTGGAGTTTCCATCCCTTATCCTTATATATCATCCTCCCATCAAGAGTGGATCTCAATCCCAATTTTGGTAAAATGATAAAAACTCCTTACCTCACTCATCTATATATTTAAAACCTTCCCTGTGCAAGTGGTTGGACTTTGGAGAGTGATTCTACCCCTATGCTACTATTGTGAGAGTTATCCTTTCATGCATTTAGGGTGATTGGAGGTATACTTTGTGACAAAGGAAGGACAAGTAAAAAACATAAAGGAGATATTCTAGAAGATTGACACCTATTTATGGTTGTAACTCACTCCATTTATATCAATACAAAGATATCTTTTTTTTCCTATACGTGATGTCATTATTTCATGTATTTCAATACCACATTGATCTATTGAATAAATTATATAGATGATGCTACATAGATCTCATAGATTCTTGGATTTTGTTGTCTAGTTGTGTAGGTTATAATTTTGGTAGTTGGAGCTAGGATTGGATCATTCAAGCCAAAGAAGGAGTGAAACATATGAAAGATTCCAAGTAGGTTTCATTCCCTCGTCTACTTTAAGGAAAACATTGGGTCCTTTTTCTCTCTATTGTTCTAGGTTAGCCACCAAACCTAGGGCACATACTTTTGCCTACAATTGTAAATCCCGCATAACAAAATGGCGACTCCACTAGGGTAAGAAGTATTACCTTAGTGGTTTCTTTATCCATGGTGTTTGATTTACCTATTTCATAGACCTTTTTTGCTTTAATTAGCTAAGAACGGACGTAGGAAGTGATTTCATTGAGTCTTGTTTGCAATTTTTGTGTCGGAATCCTCTTTCCAAGGATCAACATATGCTCTGGCTTTCTAACAGAACGTTGCACCCCACCTGATCCCTTTCTAGGCCTGTGGTGAAAAGCACTGGTGCCTCTTCTACACCTGCATTAATCCCTATTTTTTCACAAAAATTTCCTTGTTTGCTTAGTGTTTCTCTACTTAGCCTAATTCCAACTGGCCTTCCCTGAGTCTTGAGTGTCTTATGGTATCTTTGAAGCCTCCATTTGTTTGCATTTTTGTATGATTACCTTTGGCAATAATTGGTTTCAATTTTTCTTTGTTTGTATCATTAGGTCACTTTCAAAATTGTTTCATTTATCATTGATCATTTGGATGAATTGTTGTTCTAGTCTTCATTTTGAAAAGTACATTTGAATCAGTTATTAGACTTTAGTTCTTAGTTTTCATCATTTTTCAAAAATTAAATATGGTGAAAAGAAAAAATATTGCATTGTCATTTTGAAAATTTCCAACTAAATTGATTTAGGAACAATTGCATGGAAAGGGAGTTTCATTGGTCATCTTGTTTGGTGGATTTTCTATGTTGCATATTGTTTGTCTCTTCCCTTCCTTAGCTAGATTTTCATTGAAGAGAAAGATTCCATTTCCTCATGCTAGATTACATTTTAGGGAATTCAAGTGACTTTGTGGTGAGACATAAAAATGAAACTTAATTGAATATCAACTTTAAATTTATTGAATCAACCTAAGGATAATTTGTAACATTAATTAAAAAACATAGAGTTTTAGACTAGAGATGTGTTCCAACGTTGCGAAACATAGGAGTTGTCATTGTTTTCTAGCATTGCATCTTGAGGGTGAAATCCCTTTCCACATATGTGAGTGTATAGGATCATTCTTGATGTACCTCTGGATATATTGGTGGTGCTCCATGCATGTAAAGTATATCAGAACACTCTCATCGACAGTTAGGAAATAGATAATACTGCTACAAAATCCACTCCCACAAACCATTTCATATATTTTGGGACTCCCCAATAGGTTTCTATCCATCCATAGGTAACTAGGTCATCTTCCTTGTATATCATGATACAACGAACACAACATTCAGGGAGATTGGCTGATGTACGTTGAGTCCTTGGTTCGCCAAGGTGTATATTGTAGTTTGTGATTGTTTAGTAATCCTTTATACCTAGATTACACTCTTTTTCATTTATTTCTTTTTGTGTTAGTAAAATTTAATATCCAACATGGAAAAACAAGATCACCCACTTTGTCATTCGCGTAGAATGAAAAATAAGCCTCCTCTTCCATCAGAGGCTACTCCTGGTCGTCCTCAGAAGCAAAAAAGTATGCAAACTACCGAATCGGGAAACTTGGGAACTACATCTAGTCCTCCTCTTGAATTTGATCAACCAGAATCATTTATCCCCTTGAGTATTCAACCCGAAGTTACAACTGCTCTTGACATTGAAACTGACACAACCGATACTGAATTACCTGAAACTTTGTTTCCTGAGATTATATAATATAACCTTCCTAAGTTAGAAGCTTTATTTGGTGATGTCATCGAACTTGAGGAGCCTTAGTCATATTTACCTATTACTTCAGGTATTCCATCTTCTCTTCCTTTGTCTCAGATAGATCTGCCTACTATATATCTCAACCTTGACAATGAATCGCTTCCACATGGACTTGTGAGTATTGAGGAGATCCCACAAGAAGAACCTCATCCTTCTACTCATTTAGAATTACTTTTCTATTATGCAACTCATCCTCTTCTTCCTCCTCCACCTCTTGTACAAAATCCTTTACTTGGTTCTTTTGACTCACCCATGAATTTCGCATGGAAATCTACATTGGGATTATTGTCCAATACTAAAACTAATATGGTTTCCTAGCCTGTTTCTACCACTATGGTTGAGACACCAAATGTCACTTCCACATCTATTTTTTTGACATCACTAGAGGCACATCTGTATGGTGGCTCATCCATCCCACCAAGTTATCAGTATTTATCTCGTACCTTCTCTGGTGCATCTTTCAATTTATGGACATCCCCCATGTCCTCCACTTTAGGAATTCCATCTGACACTTCTCTTATGAGAGCTGCTCAACCTGCTGCTTCTCCTCCTCCTACACTGAAAGTTGAATAAGAGGCTAGCCCTTATGTTAGTGGGCAAGGTCTTCTTCAACGATTTAACTATCCTTATCTTGGGTACCCTCCACCTAGGGGCAGTTGCCTCTATCATCCCCTCCCCCTTTGGTAGGGGGGAACCTGTTGTTGATATACCTCAAATTGGTAACCAACCTTATAAAATTGGTTGCTAGTGTTTGGCAGCCTACTTTTCTTATTGAACCTAGTTCATTCTTGGGTTCATTGTTTGCTTCCCAACCTATTCCATCTTCATCTCAAGTTCCTATTCCTCAATCTATACCTCAACAAGATCAAATTCATATGACGGAACCTATAGAGGTTGCGATCATGTCTCAACCCATTCCTTCAATATTTGGTACCTCTCAGGTCCCACTTACTCAACCTTTACAAGTTCCTTTACAATATCAATTGCTTGCACAAGGTCTTCCTCAAATTATAGTAGGACAGACTATGTATGGCATGACACAGCCTCAATAAAGACCTCTTTATCATGGGACAATGAAAACTCCCATAGGGAAATAGTATAGACCTTATCAGAGTATTCCTCTAGTTCATTTTCAAGGTAAACAAATTCATACTTAATCTGGGGCTGGTCAATAGGGTTGCTTATATTCTAGTTATCAAAATCTTCCTTATTCTAGTACCCAGGTTCCATATTATTAGAACCCTCCTTATCTAGGAATGCAAGTGCCTATTGCCTAGGTTATTCCTTCATATCAAGGTCATCATCCACTAGACTTTAATCAGAAGTTACCTTTTGTCGCCACCCTCGAATTGTCATATTTGACTTGGCTCACCAACAACCCCATCGCTCACTTTCCTCAGTGGCTGATTATTCCTACAAAATTGTCGTCTGACATCCCTAAATTCAATGGAAATCTAGGAGAAGACCTATCAATGCATGTTATGAAATATCGTCTATGGTGTCCATCAAACTCCCTTAACTATGATTCTATTTGACTTCATCTTTTCCAAATAATGCTTATGGGTACTGCTGCTAAATGGTATATTGAGCTACCTACAACTTATTTCCATGATTTCAACTTCTTAGCCACAATATTCCTGATACACTTCTAGTCTCCCATCAAATATGGAACTGGAATGGAACTGTTAACCAAATTCAAAAAATTTGATTCCACTCACATTTCATATCACATTCATGAGTTGAGGCGCCGTCACTAGTTGGTCAAAAATTATGTTCTCGATTAATTGCTGGCAAAATGGTTTACCAAAGCTCTGTTATCACCCATAATAGAAGATGTGGCCAAAGGCAGAGTCATGACTAAAGAGAAAGTAATTTCTCGTTTGAAATATTTGGATATGTTTTATACCTAATCAGACACGCTCTATGATAAGATACCAAATGCTCTGAGACCTTTGAATATTTCTCCTCCTCCACCTGGTAAAGAATATCATGCTGCTAATGGCATTATTGGTTCTACCAAATTGTAGATGATGAGTAAACCATATGGTATTTCTCCATCTGCATCTGCTCAAAACCCTCAATCCCATCCTCCTGTGGTTTTTTCATCCAAGAAAAGTTTCGTTTCATCTGATAAAGGTAAGTCTCAATAACAACCTAGAAGCAAGAAAAAGGAAAGGTTAATAAAAGAAAGATTCCTCTCTACAGGATAAACAAAAAAATAGTCTTCTAAGGAGAAATGAAAGCCTCAATATCCTTGCTTAATTTGCAATGACGAACAATTTACACATGATTTTCCTCATTGCACTAAAGTGAATCAATTTCTTAAGTCCTCCACTTCTCCTGCATTGTTGATCGATTTGTTTCCTAGTCAAGGGAATTCTATGGTTGCTTAGGACCCATATTGCTCTAACACAGTTTTGATTATTTCCTTCTCAAAGTTGATATCAGATGTTTTGGTAGCTACTCAGAACAAGGATTATGGTAATGTGAATCCATCGAATGTTTAAGCTACTAATTAACCTTCCATTTTCATACCATCCTCGTCAGATCCCACTCTGCCACTGATTCCTACCAAATTGACTATTAAACCTCCGAAGGGCGTTATTCATAAGTCAGCTTTCAACCTTTGTGCAAGAGTTTCTCAGAATTATAACATAGTTTAATACTTGGTTCAATCTCCATTGGCTATGTCAAATCTTAAGGTGTTGCAAAATTTCCCTGCCCAAAAGAAGGCTTTACTTTCAGCTAGAGAATGTGTGGATCCATCGGATTCCAACATTGTTTTTTTCTCTCATGAAAACTGTACCCCTCAACATCCAACCCAATTAGATTTTATTAAACGAGTCGTTGTTCATGGTAAGAATATTAATCCTTCTATCATGGATGCGAGAGCCTCAAATTGCATTATGTCTATGCCTTGTTAGAAGGCAATTGGTTCTCCTCAATTGATTCAGTCACCTACTACATTGAAAGCCTTTGATAGGAGAACATTGAAACCTTGTGGGATTTTGAACTCCTTGAAAGTTGAATTAGGGGGAAAAACTATGTTCATAGAAATAGAATTTATTGATGGAGATGTTGATTACAATATTCTATTGGGACATACATGGGTTTATGCCATAGCTTTTGTCATTTCAACTTACTTTTGTATGAAGACCTTTCCTCACAAAGGCATTATTGTATCCATAGACCAACTATCCTTTTTCACCTCTGATTCACATGTTACCGGAAGTGTCCCTCTTGTAGGGAAATCTTGAAAATCATATGAACATGTGAGACTCATTAGATTATTGAAGGACTCTTCACTCATGGGAACCTTTTATCTCCCTCTTCCTCTCCTTCCCCACAACTCATCTTCAGTAGCCTATATCAACATGGTATCATATTCTACTATCTTGACCGATCCATGGATTGTACTAGATGAAATTGATATCCAAATGTTTAGCAACTAAATTCCACTAAGCCCCATTGATCTAGATCAAAAATCCATTTATTCATCTTGTGTGATTTCTTCCTTTGATTTGATTAATTAGGTAGAAAGTTAATTGGATTATGGTACGCCTTCCAATCCTTTCTCCCATGTATCCCGTGTTGATGAAAGCATAATGGAGATCTTGATGTTTGACAATGGACTGTATGATGAATATCAATATAGTTCCTCCTTACTTGATTCCATTGAGGATAGTCTCAGTGATGTATACTCGCACAATTCTGTTGAACTTTTTATGAATTTCGTCTCTATTCATGAGGTAGATTTGAAGAATAACCTATCAAATATCAAAGCAACAATACCTCTTGATATTTGCATTAAACCAAGTGTTGTAAAAAATATACACATTAGATCATCTTGTTCTCCATTCGAGATCGAGACTTATGAAGCCCTTTTTCATGAGTTCGATATGTCTGTACTTGGACCTATGAGGAGATGCCATGTATCGACACAAATATAGTTGTACATGAAATTAAGATGTATATTGATGCAAATCTAGTCTGGAAGTGCCTCCATCTAGTCCATCCTAAGAAGGTTGTTAGTATTAAGGTTGAAGTTGAAAATATTATTCAATCTAGTTTCATATACCCTATTCCTTTAACTGATTAGGTGTCGAATGTTGTTCCTGTAATGAAGAAATAAAGCACCATTCAAGTGTACATCAATCATTGGGATGTAAATCATGCATTTCCAAAGGATAATGATCCCATCTCATTTATTGACTAGATTTTTGATGACTACGTTAGCTACGAAATTTATTCGTTTATGGATGGATCTTTGAGCTATAATCAAATCAACACTCTCTCGCCAAACCAACCTAAAACTTATTTTATCTGTCCCTAGGGCACTTCACCTATAGGAAACTCCCATTCGATTTAAAGAATGTTGGGGCCATGCTTTAATGTGCCATAGATTACACTTTTCATGACATCAAACACATCATTCAACCATATTTAGATGACCACCTCACTCACTCGAAACATCAGGTTGATCACCTAATGCATCTTGGGGCTATTTTCCTTCATTGTAGACATTATAATATTTGACTTGACCCACACAAATGTGTGTTTTGTGTCAGTTCTGGCTGAATTTTGGGTCTTGTCATATAAAAACAAGGAATTATTAATGATCCATTGAAAGTACATGTGATCATTGATTTTCCTGCACCTTCTTTAGTCAATTAGGATCAACGAATCTAAGGGAAAGCTAACTTCCAATGAATATTCATCCCTAATTATGCTAAGTTGACCAAAGGATTCATTGGCTTGCTGAAAAGAGGGGTTCCATTCCATTGGGATGACATGAATCATAAATTATTTTATTCCCTAAAAGTTGTACCGATTTGGGTATCTCTTCTATATCCCACTAATTATCAACATGACTACTTCCTATATCCTGTTGTTGTCATTTCTACTATAGCTATTAGGTCCCTATACTACTAGTGTATCCCCTTATTGTTATTATTGCAACCCACTTATTATATTTATGCCCATTTAGACCCCATATTGTTATTATTGTGCCCCATAGAAGCCCACTATTGTTATTGTTGTGCCCTTACATTATTATTCTTACGTCGACTCTAATTATATTATGACACCTTAGACTCTTATATATAGAAAGGAGGCCTTGTCATTTGTATCATCCAAAAATTGTTCATTTGTGTAATGTAAAGGAGGTTTCTCCCTCGAGGAGACTAATTTATAAGGCATTTATCTTTCTTTTCTATATTTTTGTCAGTTGGTTTCATAACATTTGGTATTAGAGCTTTGGATTCTAGGGTTTTGCTGCTCCAAACAGGTCATCGTGCTATTTTCACTATAAGGTTTTTCCTGTGACGTTTCAGAAGCTAAAAGAAATAAATTTGAACCAAAATCACTCTAAACCTCATCTCGGAATTTCAGATCTTGTGTTGCTATATTTTCAGAGATATGATCTCAGAAATTTAGGGTTTTTGCAAGCTCCATAATTCCATCTTAAATAGGTCATCGTGACATTTTTCACTATAGTGTTTTTTCTACACAGGATCAGACTCTAAAATTAAAATCAATTTGAGCTGAAAACTTCATGAAGCATGGGTCTGGATTTCAGAACTTCTCTCAATATATTTGCGAAGATATGATCCAAGGAAGTTAAGGTTTTTGTAGGCTCCTGAATTACATCCCAAACAAGTGACCTTGGTAAAATTGTCATAACTTTCTCTTTGAGTATCAAATTGAAATTTCATAAGAAGTTGTAGGAAGAGGACTGACTGTAGTTTTCTGTGCAGCGTTTTCAGGTCTGAAGGTTGAAAGAGTGACACGCGGAAGGTCATACAAGTTCACTCTATTGAAGTAGTCTATAATATGTTCATCGTAGGAGATTTGGCATAACTTTTTCTTGAAGAATCCAATATTGATCAAAATGGTGGGGTTAGAAATAGGACTCAGAGAGATACCACATGATGAAATTTCAAAACTTGGAAATCTATAATTACAAATTTATAGTCATTTCAAGGTCAAGCTCCTAAAATCAAGAAAAAATGATAAGAGGAAGTTCGATGGCAAAGATCTGGTAAATTAGATACTATAGGTGGAGAAATATTTGATCTACATGATGTAAAACTGTTACGAAAGGTACATATTGCATCTTTGTATTTAGAACCAAATCAATTTGTATGGTATAGAGGGCTTTGTCCTTGTAAACCACTTTCCACCTGGTCAATTTTCACAGAGGAAATGATAGCACATTACGAGGATACAAAGAGAAATACCTTCTTTATCCAATTGATAAATCTCAAACAAAAGGGTTCAATGGAAGAGCACATTGAGGACTTCCAAAAATTGAATATAAGGGTAAATGATATTCTAGAGAAGCAAAGAGTTGATGTATTCATAGGAAATTTAAAGGATAACATTCAACATGAGGTTTTTCTTTGGGAACCTAATTCATTGGAGAAGGCATTCATGTTGGCAAGAAAAATTGAAAGCGGAATTATGGAAACAAGGAATCCTACCACTCACAAATATAAATATGGAAGTCATTTTTCTCCTAGCCTTCAACAATCTACAAGGGTTACATTGGAATAATTGGAAGGAAAAAAAGAGAAAAATGGCTTTGTTGTGATACCAAATACACTAAAGGTCATAAGTGTGGTGAGAAGGAATTAGTTTACATAGATTGTGAAGAGGAGGAAGAGAAGGATCATGAAATGTTAGAAGAGGACATACACCAGAAATTAACCCCAAAGAAAGAAGAAAGGAATCAGACCATATCTTGTAAAGCATTGACAAGAATTACGACTCCTCAAAATATCAAGATAGAAGGACATATCAAGAAGAAAAAGGTTCAAGAAGTGAAATATCACATTAATCATCAAGAAATGAATCCGACCATATATTGTGATTCATTGGCAGGAATTACCACTCCTCAAACCCTAAATATCTAAGGACATATCAAGAAGAAAAAGTTTCAATTAGTGAAAGACCACATCGAGTATCAACAAAAAATTCGCCAACTTTTAAAGGATAACCCCACTTTGGTGCAAAATCGAATGAAACAAGAAGCATATCAACATCGTAGTGAAAGAAGGTTTGATGTAGGGAATTGAGTATTTTTATGGCTACAACCATACAAACAAATCTCCCTGAACCAAGCTAAGAAAGATAATAAATTATCACCAAATTAATATGGTCCTAACAAGGTGATGAAAAATATTGGTACTATGGAATAAAAGTTGGAAATTCCTGCATCTTCCCGAGTTCCCCCAATTTTCCATGTTTCATGCTTAAAGAATGTTATAGGTGACAAGCTCACAGTTCAAACAATATTGCCAGAACTTGACGAGGAAGGATAAATCATAGTGGAACCTGAAGAAGTCATGAAAATAATAACCTGACAACTATGAAATCGATCAATTTCTGAGTATCTCATCAAGTGGAAGAACTTAACCGCTGAATATTCGATTTGGGAGGAGGAAATTTTTATACGTAAGAATTAAGAACTACTCAAGCGTTGAGGACAACACTTTTTGAAGGAGAGGGGCATGTTAGGTATCTATACTACTAGTGTATCCCCTTATTGTTATTATTTGCAACCCCCTTATTATATTGTTGTGCCCATGTAGTCTCCATATTGTTATTATTGTGCTCCATAGAAGCCCACTATTGTTATTGTTGTGCCCTTACATTATTATTGTTATGTTGGATCTACTTATATTATGACCCTTGAGACTCTTATATAAGGAGGTCTTGTCATTTGTATCATCCAAGAATTGTTCATTTGTGTAATGTAAAGGAGGTTGCCCCCTCGAAGAGGCTGGTTTATAAGGTGTTGATATTTTTTTCTATATTTTTGTGAGTTGGTTTCATAGCAATAAAAATGGTGTTGGTCCAAGAAGATGATTTAGGGATTGAACATCCCATTTATTAGCTAATTTAAATCTTAATGATATTGAGATATGATATTCCCACGTAGAAAAGTTCACTTTGGTGGTCATTCAAGCCATTGAAATGTTTTTCCATTAAATCTTGCTTGAGAAAACTATGGTCATTTCAGATTGTAAACCTATGAAATACATTTTGTCATGTAAATTGCTTAGGGGAAAGTACTCGAAATGGATTACAATTCTATAGGAATTTGACATGGATTTCATCAAATCCAAGTCAAATAAATCCCTTGTTTTCGTGGAATTAAAGTGCGATCTTCCTTCCCCTATTTCAGAATCTACATCTAAAGATTCTATCCTCGATGAGTCATTGTTTATGATCTCTTCATCTGACTCGTGGTATGGAGATAACCTGATTTATCTCTAGACCCGGAATATTCGGCCTAATACCTCTCCCTTAAAGAACCAAGGTATTCATTACCAAGCCTGAAATTACATCATTATCGATGACACCCTTTACCGTCATGGTATCGATATGATTTTACGAAGGTGCCTCACACTTGACTAAGTCGAGAAACTCCTCAATGAATGCCACTCGGGGGCATGCGATAGAAATTTATCTAGTTATGATACCACCCATAAAAATTTACTTGATGGTTACTTATCGCCTATGATATTTTGCGATTGCATCCTCACCATCTAGAAGTGTCATGCATGCTAGATATATGATCGTAAGGCCAATGCTCCTCTAGCTTTGTTGCATCTTGTTATCATTGTTAGCCCCTTTGCAAAGTGGGGTATCGAATTCATGACATGTAACCCTCACTTAGATGAGAGGCATGGCTATAATATTGTCATAGTTGATTACTTTAATAAATCGGCTGAGGCAATGCCTACATTAAACAACATTAGAAAAATGAATGTAGACTTATTCTACAACCATGTCATCACATGGGTTGGTGTTCCACAAGAAATAGTTACAGATCATAAAAATCATTTTTAGAATCATATGATGATCTAACTAACAACTAAGCTCGGACTTTCCCATGAAATTTCCACTCCCTATTATCTTCAGGCTAATGGACAAGTTGAGACCATCAATAAAGTTCTTAAGGCGATGATTCAATTCATGGCAGGGGTCCACAAATCAGACTAAAATTTTCTTCTTTACACTGCTTTGTGGGCATAGAGAACCTCAGTCAAAATTGCTATTGGCTTTACACCCTTTCAATTAGTATATGGTCTCGAAACTATCCTCCAAATTGAATGAAAAATTCCATCATTAAAATTAGCTACTAAAATTCTTCCCATCACTTTAGTAGAGGAGGAGTGTCTTTTACATCGAACTCATTTAGATGAAACCTAACACAATGCTACTATAAATGATGAAGCTCATAAAAGAAGCATGAAGGCACAGTATGAGAAAAGTGTCAAGCCTCGTGTCTTCTCGGAAGAAGACCTTGTTTTGTTATATGAACATGAGTCTCATAAGTTAGGTCCAGGAAAGTTTCAACCCATGTGATTAGGTACATACTTTGTCAAGCGAGTCCTTGCAAAAAGGGCCTATGAGTTAGTACATTTTGATGGAATTCCTCTGGCACAACCTAGGAATGGGTTGTACCTCAAAAAATACTACACTTG
The DNA here is from genome assembly GCA_000404065.3 of Pinus taeda. NCBI lineage: Eukaryota > Viridiplantae > Streptophyta > Pinopsida > Pinales > Pinaceae > Pinus > Pinus taeda. The sequence goes on along the minus strand of APFE030111001.1, from coordinate 193,069 downwards.
ATCTCCAATGTAGTTTCATTGTTTACATATTGTCTAAAGGTGTGCTAAGTGTGTTTCTAGTGTGTCTTTTCAGAGTTTCATACAGTTTCTGTTAATTCCATTTTATGCTTGGTTTGCAAATGTCGATATCTCTTGAAACTTTTATTGGTTATGCTAATGGTACCACTCTTAGTACTGAGAATCTATCATCAAAAACATAGTCTATATTTGCTCCAAATTGCGACTTAGTGAGCCTGTAAGGGAATTGTATTAGTCACTCCACCAACCACATCGATCAATATAACACAGTGGTCAAGCTACTATCTGATGTTATTGCACATGGTACTCACCATTTAGTCATCAGACTTGACTCACAACTTGTAGTACTACAACTTGCTAATGTCTATTCAGTTAGAAGTTCCACCATATTATGCATGGTTTTAAGAGTTCACCTTCTAGAAAGGCATTTCGATTTCATTCTATATGAACACATTTGTAGAAATCTAAATACATTGACAGATGCCCTAGCTAATCATGTTTTAGATATACATTTGGAACGAATGTAATTAATTTTCAATTGACATCCCATCATATTGAAAACAAAATGGAATCCCAAAAACAATGAATATATATATATATATATAAAGTTCAGTTTTACAAAAAAAATTCTCGAGACACATTGGCATACATTACCCATATACAAAACTACATGCAAAGATCTAAGTAGACAAATAAAAGATGCTCATGATAGAATGACATTGCATAAGGAATCTTTCATAGTAGTTGACCAATACTACTAGGCACTCCTATAGTGTATCGCTAAAGTAAGAGTATAATATGGTTGACGCAGTCCCATCAATCTTGTGTGTCACCCCCTGCATGTGGTGCTCTACCTCTCATAGGACCTTTGCTACATCAGGATCTCATAGCGTATCCCATCCTATTGCAACGACTTGTGCTAGTTCTACAACCTCCTCCTATTTTCATTCCTCTGTATGATAGATATATGAGGCACCATAAGTCGAACTAGTCTTACATCTACATGAAACATCAATAATTTAGTCTTGAAAACATAAAAAAACACAAATAAATTGTAAAAATTTCAAAACTTAAAAGGTCGAAATTTCTTACCTGAAGCACCCCATTCCTCACCTCTAGGAAGCACAAGCTCAGGGTCATCATGGAAATCCATGTTTTCCTAATGATAATTGTTGATCATAATAAACTGTCTTTGTATCCATCTAAAGAAAGATGGTTAGAATATGATCTTTGATGACCTTACATGTCGGGACATATGATCTATCCACCTCCTAATCCATGGAACCCTCAGATCGATAGGATCAATTGTAATTTGCTGAGGCAAAAGTAATGGAACCTGATCTAGTGCAAAGGAAACTAAGATTGCACAGTATGCAAAGTTTTTTAGTTTTCCCTCATTTTCTATAGACAATTTTTCTTTCATATTGACTGTAAGGTCCCACCTTACCAACCATCAGTATTACACTAAGGTTGACTTAAAACGAGATTTAAGTTTAAGTTTTTAAGACGTAAAGTTAATGCAAGGTCATATATCTATAGTTTAATTTTTATATTTATTGGTATTCTTTACACTACACACTAATTTCTTCTAGCTAACTAACCCATGCTAGTATTAAACTTCTCATTAAAGCTATAGGGTCATTGTTCGTCAAGATCCAAAACTTTACAACCATAAGTCTTAAAATCACATCTAAATGATAGAGTGTTTAGTGGGATAACCAATATCAATCTTTACAAACCACAATTTCCAATAAGCTAATTGTTCATTCTTTTGCAATTAAAAGTGTTTAAGAGTGACTAATTTCATTTTGTTCTAGATAACATGCCTATGAATTCTTTGGAAAAACAAAGGGAAGAAAAACAAGATAATTCAAATTCTAAAGGAGTGGTTTCCAATTATTATGAATTCATATGTGAGCTAACAATTACAAAAATTCACCTATCCAATTCACCTTCCTTGGATTCTTAATTCAATGGAATCATCATGCTTATTCCTTGAGATATTTCTAAAAACACCTTGGTTGCAAATCCTAAATTCACTTAGTCATATTTATAGACCATTCATAGATGTAATTAGCTACAATCATTGAAGCATTATGTCAAACAATTTGCAGGCATGAAATTTATAGCCATTGAGGAATTTTATCAAACACTTAAAACTACAACCCTTAAGGCGATTTCACCAACATTAACTAACATGAATCTAAGAATACATAACTTCTTTTTCGTTGTCAGTAATGCCAATAAGTGAACCTAATATATAAGTAGAACTGTCATCCATCTTGATTGCTGCATATAAAAAAATTTAGGCACATAATGACAATAAATATTTAAGAATTTTTACAAATAGCTCACAGTGATGTAGCTATGGCCATTGGATAATTTTGACCAACGGTTAGCAGTCAAAAAATAAGCTGCTAGCTATTAAACTATTAAACAAGCAATCACAAGTTATTTAAACTATCAATGCATTAACCATTGAGACTTTAAAATAATAATTCCAAGTTTACATAACAGATTGGTTTCATTACAAGATATTACGAGGTAAATCACAGCTAAAAATAAACAACAAGAAAAAAAACCAAGTAGCAACAACAAATTTGTAAAATATAGCATATTATAGAACTAGATTATGAAACTCTATTTTTTGAAATCAAAGTTGGGGTGACATGGTCAAAAGGTATAGATACCTCTTGAAGTTAAAATGAATAGAAACAGAAACACCCAAAAATACGATCATTTAAAACCACAACCAAAACAAATTCCTACTATCTCATTTATCCCTTTTGTCAAACATATACTGTGCAAACTTATCTACAACTGTAAAAAGAGAAGGAAAAACCAAATTTACTATTTGACATGTTTTCATAAAACGCATGGCATCCTGAATGCTTCAACCATTAAGACATGATGTAAATCAACTTGTAATGAAATTGTACAAAAAAAAATTACGTAAAATAAACTACAGTTATTGCAAAATTCCTTCAACATTTAGTGTGCAACATTTGATATACATCTAAGTTTCAGTCAACAACCAAATAAGAAAGACCATGTAATGAACTACAAAAATAAATACAATATAATGTTGTCAACATACCTGGCAGTGAATTTATACAACTCAAAAGAATGGGAGTATGTTCGAGCTCCAATATCCTTACCAACTCATTGTGAACCATCTAGTTTTCCTCCCAACCATATCCAAGAAGAACTTCTCCCCCTGGAACCCCCGAGCTACAAAATATCACAAGAAGTACCAAAAGACATCAGTAGAGAGATTTGCAAGGCAAACTAAGGAAGCAAACTTTCACTTCCTCTCAATACCAATCATGGCCAACCTCAATAGCTAGAGACCATAGGATTTTAATAATCATTTTTGCTTTATTATGGAAGAAATTGGTTACTATCTATATCTCTCCCTCTCACTATTTTCCTCAAGTCTCTTCCACTCTTGGCCTCATAATCCCCAAGTGAGAATACATGAGACTCATATATAGGAGGAGAAACCAATTATTATCATAAAGGAGGAGTAATGTGCATGCATTGGTTTCCATTTAGAGGAGTGTAACTTATTCCATTAAGGAGAGGTATGCATTCCCTAGTTAAGGAGAGTGTAACGTATGCATTAAAGAGAGCGTAAGAGGAATATGACATTATTTGATGAGTGCATAGAATAGAGTATAATGAATTATTTAAAAGAGAGAGAGAGAGAGAGAGCTACATAGAGCCATGAGAGTCATGAAGGAGATGTGTGAATTGATTGAGGAGATAAAATTGACTTGTAATTCCCTTTTAATAATAATATCATAGTCTCATAAAAGATAATAATAATATTAATAATATTGAGGATTCAATCAATATTGAACTATTAGTATTGATTAATGATAAGTTAAGTCATTTTTATTTAACTCCACTTGATTACCAATTTATGCATGGTGATTTACTATTTTTGGAAGGTCATGCTTGAGATGTTGGACATGACTTTATATTTTTAAAAAGTCATTCGAGAATTGTAAGAATGAAATTTTATTTAAGGAAATTCATCCATGAGTGGTATTTTTATTCTGGAGAATAGGGATTCCACACCTCTATTTCATGCATCTTTGTGCCTTATTAGATTGAGGACTCCATGCTTTGATCTACTCCAAAGATCCAAGATTCCACAACCTGATCTTTTTAAATATTCAGGACTCCACACCCTAAATATACAAAACTCCACATCCTTATCTTTCTTGGATTTAGGACTCCACACCCTAATTTCCATGACCTCTCATATACTCTGCTTTGAAACTTTGTGTTTCTCCTTATGGTTCTAATTGTGAGCTTTTACCCATCTGATGGTTTAATGGTAAGGCCTTCTTAAAATACCTACACACATTAAAATCTCATAGATCAAAGGAATCAAATGAATTTCGTAATGAAATTAATTTAATCACGTTTTAGCAATAATGTTGCATGGCTTCCACAATCATTTTGGTTTTGAAGAAATGACTTCCAGAGTCATTCATAATTGAACGTCCTTGTTGGAAAATGACCGAGTACCCGACCATATCCTTCTTAGTACAATATTAGACATATATAATCACACAAATCATGTATCATCCATAAATCATAATTAACCATCTATTTCGCATAACCATGAGAATCCATGGGTGTATGTGTCTCAATATTGGATCACCATCCATGTCATACACCCACTTCATAAATTAGATACATACATAGAAACATATGTATAACATTTTACTTAACCAAAACCACCTAATATAGATAATCAATGATGCCGCATAAAAGAGGAAATATAACCATATAAAACATTGTTCCCCAATCCAGTGATCAATTTGTCATAGATAAACATTAATGGAAATATAACTATGCATGTAAAACATTATTCCTCAACCAAGTGATCAACCTATCATATATATTACTCATCAAAAACCACCCTTTGGTAGGAGTGACAAAACTATACTAAAAAAATAGGACACTACATACTCCCCCTCTTGGAGTAGACTTGGCTCAAATTTTAACTAAACAAAAAAGGAAACTCAAGACACATAGAATATGCATCTTCCCAAGTGGCGGAACTAGGACTGTACAGGTCCCATTGGAACTTTACTTGGTCCACCATGAAATGTATGAGCTATTGAGTGCGATGGTCCAAAATGAAAATGGGATCTACCTTAAGAGTCCCTTCGTCTGTTGCATATAATTGATGCCAATCTAAAATGTGAGAAGGATTATGAATGTACTTACGTAGTACCGAAATATGAAATACATCATGCATATGATGAAAAACTGGTGGTAAATAAAGATGATATGCCACAGGTCCAACCCTTTCAATGATTTGAAAAGGCCCAACAAATCATGGAGATAGCTTAGGTCCTTTCCCAAACCTAACAGAGATTTTATGAGGTTTTACTTGAAGAAACAAAAAATCCCCTTATTTAAAACTATGATCCACTCTATGAATATCAACATAGCTCCTATGTATATCCTGTGCCTAATTTAACCTTTTCCTTATACGATGCACTTGTTGTTCCATTTCTTGAATAATTTCAAGACCTACTGAGATTCTGTCCTCTAATCTATCCCAACTTAAAGGTGTTCTGCATGGTCTTCCATACAATAATTCATAAGGTGCCATACCAAGGGAGCGGTGATAACTGTTATTGTAAGAAAACTCCACTAGAGGAAGATAATACTCCCACTTAGATTGTTGATCAATTACATACATGCTAAGCATGTCCTCTAACACTTGATTTACTCTTTCAGTTTGGCCATTAGTCTTGGGATGATAAGTTGTACTGAAATTTGATTGTGTCTAAAGGGCTTCCTAGAAACTAGTCCAAAATCTTCCTATAAATATAGAAGCCCTATTTGATATGATTTTCTTAGGAAAACCATGATGTCTAACCACCTCCTTGATAAATAATTGTGCTATTTCAAATGCTTTGTAAGTATCCCTAACAGGTATAAAATGGGCACTCTAAGTTTATCTATCATCGCCAAAATGGAGTTATGCCTTTTGGTTGTTCCAGGTAATTCAATAATAAAGTCCATATATATTTCTTTCCATTTGGACTTAGTAATGTTATGTAGCTGCAACAATCCTTCTGGGTGACTATGTTATGCTTTAACTAGCTGACATTCTGAAAATTTTCCCACAAAATTTGCTACATCCTTCTTCATGCCTGCCTAAAATAAATTTTTCTTTAAATCGGCATACATCTTCTGGACTCCTGGGTGAGCCATATATGTTGCATAGTGAGCTTCTTTAAAAATGAACTCATGAATCCCATCTTGATCTAGAACTACAATCTTTTGCATGAATCTCACCATGTCGTCATCATGATAAGAATACCCTTCTACCTTGTTTTTCTTAGCCCCTTCCCTTGAAAGAGAAACTTTAACTTCCCTGCACCATTAATCTACATCTTGTGCCTGCAATATGCGCTCCTGCAAATCAATCCTCAATGGAATTACTAAAAATGTTCATGGTCTTTGACTGAGTGCATTGGCTACTTTATTCAGTGTACCCTTGATGTAGGTTATGCACAATCATATTCACTTGGGAGTTCTAACCACCTTCTTTGCTTAGCATTTAGATCACTTTGAGTAAATATATGGTTCAAACCTCTTTCATTTTCAATTCAAATTTCATTCCCACCAGATAATGTCACCAAAGTCATAAGGCATGAACTACAGCTGCTAGTTCTAGATCATGGGTTGCATAGTTTTCCTCATGCATCCTTAACTTCCTAGAGGCATATGCAATCACCCTACCATCTTGTCATAATACTGCACCCAATCCATCTTTTGACGCATTGGTACATACTATGAATGGTTTATCCGTATCTGGAACCTCCAGTATCAGAGTTGTAGTCAAACATTGTTTGAGCTTGGAAAATGCTTGCTCACACTCATTTGTCCAATTAAATCGTACTCCCTTCCTAAGAAATGAAGTGATAGAGCTGGATATTTTTTAAAACCCCTCCACAAATCTCTGATAGTATGTTGCCATACCCATGAGTCTATGCACTTCATGCACATTAGAGGGTGTTGGCCATTCTGAAATTGCATCGATCTTTGCTGAGTCAACAACAATGCCTTCATTAGAGATAGTGTATCCAAGATAATGTATTTTTGATTGGAAAAAAGAACATTTGGACATTTTTTCATAAATTTTATTTTCTCTTAAGAATTGTAAGACCAATCTCACGTGTTTCTCATGCTCTTCTGGGGACTTGGAATATATTAGGATGTCATCGAGGAACACTTGTACAAGTTTGTCCAAGTAATTCTGAGATACACCATTCGTTAGACTCATAAACATTCCTAGGGCATTAGATAAACCAAAAGGAACAATCACGAACTCATAATGACCAAAACAAGTTCAAAAAGTAGTTTTGGAAATATCCTCTTCTTTAAATCTGAGTTGATGATATCCAGATCAAATATCGATCTTGAAGAATATTGTGGCTCCCTTCATTTGATCAAATAGATCATCAATGTGAGGGAAAAGGATATTTATTTCGAATAGTTACTCGATTCAATTTCCTGTAGTCAACACAGAGCCGAAGGGATCCATCCTTCTTCTTTACAAATATCACTATAGATCCCCAAGTTGAAACACTAGGTCTAATCATAACCCTGTCCAATAACTCTTGAAGTTGCACTTGCAACTCACGAAGTTCAAAAATATAAATTTAGTAGGGAGATTTAGATATAGGTTCGGTACTAGGCTTTAGCTCTATGGAGAATTCAATCTCTTGCTTTGGAGGTAAACCAGCCAACTCCTCTGGAAATATGTCAGAGAATTTTGAAAGGAAAACATATTGTTCAAAGGATGCAAGCTCTCCCTCATTTAAATTCATTACAACATACATTTGACATCTATTCCTAATATTTCTCTTCATCTCCAAGAAAGAGATAATTCTTAAAGAAACAAGTCTCCTTTTCCCATGGATAACCATAGATTGGCCCTCATCACTCAAAAAATGAAGGGTTTTGCTTCAACAACTAAGCACATCCCCGTGGACTTCAAGCCAGTCCATCCCAATTATCACATCATAGTGACCAAGTGGTGTCACATAAAGATTCACATTTGTGACACACATTCCCAAGTCTAAAGTGAACTCTTGCACTAAGTGTTGAACCTTTTGAGATTGCCCTGAGGTCATCTCAACCTGATCAAAATCATTTTGCTCTATTGACACCAATTTACATTTCAATAAAGAATTAGGAGAAATAAAACTTTTAGTTGTGCTAAGATCAATCAAAATAGTAACAACCATACCATTTATCTTACTTGATGCTTCAAGCAATGTAGATTGATGCTAGACCTGGCAATTTTGCACAACTGCATGTATCCTATGGGCTCTGCCCATATCTCTAAAAGTGGCTTCTTCCTACTCTAATTGTGGTTCAGTCTTATTTTCAGGGAAATCTCACTCATAATGAGGTCCTCCACAAGTCCAACATCCATTAGTGGGTGCAGTTTTCATAATTTTGACCCTTTTATTAAGTGATTCTTGAGTGCAAGCACTACTTTGTTGAAGATGTTGCCTTGGGTTATTTCTTTGGTTCTTAAAAGTATAATTATTTTGAAATCCCTGATGATGTGAACCACCTGACTTATGTCTTACATATTGGCCTCCCCTTCGAGCAGGTTTCCCATGGAATGATAGATTTGGGGTTTTATCACCCCTTTGTTCCCCAATAATTCTTCCTCGGCTATAATTTCTTGTTTCACTACCTCATGCAATGTAGTAGGCCTCAAAACACACACCTTTTCCTTTATAATATGATTCAATCCATAAAAGAACTTGTTTACCTTGATCGCTTCAATATTTAGATGGGTAGCATATCTAAGCAACTCCATGAATCGTGCTTCATATTCAACGATTTTCTTAGTTCCTTGCTTAAGATGATGGAACTCATTCAATTTCCTCTCCAACTATTCAGCAGAAAGGTACTTTGCTTGAAATTCCTCTTCAAATTGTTCCCACCTAAAGGTAGACATGGAGTATCCCAATTGGGATTCTAATTTCCTTCACCACAATAGTGCACTCTCCTTAGGTTGGTATATAGCCAACTTTTCCTTTTGGTTGTTAGAATAGTTCCACAACTCAAAACATAGGTGCATGTTTTCCAACCAAGCTCTACCTCCCATTTTGTGGTACCCTTAAAGATAGGAAGCTTAAATTTTTCCAGCTCTCTATGTACATCTCCATCAGATGGTATTTCTTGCCTCTCTACTTGAGATGAAGAACCAGGCACTGAAGGATCCCCCCCGACCCTACTAATCAAGACTTTAGTCATCTTTTGGAAAGATAACATCATATCCCTTACTTCGTTGATGGATATTTGCTCAGATTCTTTATCTTGGGGAGGTGGACATGAAACTTCCTTCCTCCACCTTGATGTTCTATCCACGATTACTTAACCTAACCAAGGAAAAATTCAGATAATTAAATAAATATTAGCAAGAAAGCCCTAGATCCTAGAGATGTAACTTGGCTTTGATACCATATGTAAAGTCCCTCCTTACCAACCATCGATAGTATCATAAGGCTGACTTAAAATGACATTTACTTTTAAGTTTTTAAGTTGTAAAGTTAATGAAAGGTCATATATATATATAGTTTTATTTTTATTTTTATTGGTATTCTTTACACTACACACTGATTTATACTAACTAAATAACCCTTGGTAATATTAAACTTCTCATTAAATCTACAGGGTCATGGTTCCTCAAGATCCAAAACTTACAACCATAAGTCTTAAAATCACATTTAAATGATAGAGTCTTTAGTGGGATAAACAATATCAATCTTTACAAACCACGATTTCCAATAAGATAATTGTTCATTCTTTTGCAATTAAAAGTGTTTAAGAGTGACTAATTTGATTTTGTTCTAGATAATATGACTATGAATTCTTTGGAAAAACAAGATAATTCAACTTCTAAAGGAGTGGTTTCAAATTATTATGAATTCATATGTGAGCTAACAATTACAACAATTCACCTACCCAATTTGCCTTCCTTGGATTTTTAATCCAATGCAATCATCATGCTTATTCTTTGAGATATTTCAAAAAACAACTTGGTTGCAAATCCTAAATTCACTGAGTCATATTTATAGACAATTCATAGATGTAATTAGCTACAACCATTGAATAATTATGTCAAATAGTTTGCAAGCATGAAATGTACATCCATTGAGGCATTTTGTCAAACACTTACAACTGCAACCCTTAAGGCGATTTCAACAAAATTAACTAACATGAATCTAATAATACATAACTTCTTTTTCATTGTCAGTAATGCCACTAAGTGAACCTAATACATAATTAGAACTGTCATCCATATTGATTGTTGCATATACAAAAATTTAGGCACATAATGACTATAAATATTTAATAATTTTTACAAATAGCTCGCAGTGATGTAGCTACGACCATTGCAGAATTTTGAACAACGGTTAGCAGTCATAAAACAAGCTTATAGCTATTAAACTATCAAACAAGAAGTCACAGGTTATTTAAAATATCAATGTATTAACCATTGAGACTTTAACATAATAATTCTAGGTTTACATAACAGACTAGTTTCATAAAAAGAGATTACTAGGTAAATAACAGCTAAAAAAAAACAGAAAGAAAAACCACTAGGTAGCAACAATAAATTTGTAAAATATAGCATATTATAGAACCAAATTCTGAAACTTTGTTTTTTGAAATCAAAGTTGGGGCGACATGGTCTATAGGTATAGATACCGCCTAAAGTTAAAATGAATCGAATCAAAAATGCCCAGAAATGTGATTATTTAAAACCACAACCAAAAACAAATTCATACTATCTCATTTATCCCTTTTGTCAAACATATACTGTGAAAACTTATCTACAGTTGTAAAAAGAGAAGGAGAAACTAAATTTATGCTATTAACATGTTTTCATAAAACTCATGGTAGCTGAAATGCTTCAACCATTGAGACATGATGTAAATCAACTTGGAATGAAACTGTAAAAGGAAAAACTTACATAAAATAAACTACAGTAATTGCAAAATTCCTTCAACATTTAGTGTGAAACATTTGACGTACATCTAAGTTTCAGTCAACAACTAAATAAGAAAAACCATGTAATGAACTACAAAAAGAAATGCAATATAATGTTGTCAACATACCTGGCAGTGAATTTATACAACTCAAAAAATGGGAGTATGCTCCAGCTCCAATATCCTTACCAACTCATTGTAAACCACCCAGTTTTCCTCCCAACCATATCCAGGAAGAACTTCTCTCCCTAGAACGCCCAAGCTGCTAAAGCTCACAAGCAGTACCAAAAGACAACAATAGAGAGATTTACAAGGCAAACTAATTAAGCAAATTTTCACTTCCTCTCAATACCACTCATGGCCAACCTCAATAGCTAGAGATCTTAGGATTTTAATAATAATTTCAGATTTATTATGGAAGCAATTGGCTACTCTCCATATCTCTCCCTCTCACTATTTTCCTCAAGTCTATTCCAATCTTGGCCTCATAATCCCAAAGTGAGAATACATGAGACTCATATATACGAGGAGCAATAATTCTTGTCATAAAGGAGGAGTCATGTAAATGCATTGGATTCCATTTGAAGGAGTGTAACTTATGCCATTAAGGAGAGGTATGCATGCCTTAGTTAAGGGGATTGTAACATATGCATTAAAGAGAGCATAAGAGGAATATTTTATGACATATTTTTAATGAGTGAAAAGGAATATGCCATTCTTTGATGAGTTCATAAAATAGAGTATAATGAATTATTTAAAAGAGAGAGAGAGAGAGAGAGAGAGCCATGAGAGTCATGAAGGAGATGTGTGAATTGATTGAGAAGATAAAATTGACTTGTAATTCCTTTTTAATAATAATATCATAGTCTCGTAAAATATAATAATAATATTAATAATATTGAGGATTCAATCAGGATTGAACTATTAGGATTGATTTATGATAAGTTAAGTCATTTTTCTTTAACTCCGCTTGATTACCAATTTATGCAAGGTGATTTACTATTTTTGGAAAGTAGTGCTTGAGATGATGAACATGACTTTTTATTTTTAGAAAGTCATTCCAGAATTGTGAGAATGAAATTTTATTTAAGGAAATTCATCCATGAGTGGTATTTTTATTCTGGAGAATAGGGATTTTGCACCCCTATTTCATGCATCTCCGTGCCTTAGTAGATTGAGGACTTCGCGCCCTGATCTACTCCAAACATCCAAGATTCCACAACTTGATCTTTTTAAATATTCAGGACTCCGTGACCTAAATATTCAAGACTACACATCTTTATATTTCTTGGATTTTGGACTCCACGCCCTAATTTCCATGACCTCTCATCTACTTTTCTTTGAAACTTTGCATTTCTTCTTATGGTACTGATTGTGAGCTTCTATCCGTGTGATGGTTCACTAGTAAGGCCTTGTTCAAAGACCTGCACCCATTACAATTTCATAGATCAAAGGAATCAAATAAATTTCATAATGAAATTAACTTAATCAAATTTTAACCAAAATGGTACATGGCTTCCACACGTATTTTGGTTTTGAAGAAATGACTTCCAGAGTCATTCGTAATTGAACATCCTTGTTGGAAAATGACCAGGTGCCCTACCACATCCTTCTTAGTACAATATTAGACATATATAATCACACAAATCATGTATTGTCCATAAATCATCATTAACCATCTATTCTGCATAAGCATGAGAATCCATGGGTATATGTGTCTCAATCTTGGATCACCATCCATGTCATACACCTACTTCATAAATGAGATACAAATAGAAAAACATATGTATAACATTTTACTTAACCAAAACCATCTAATATATATATTCAATGATGCCACATATAAGAGGAAATATAACTATATAAAACATTGTTCCCCAATCCAGTGATCAATCTATCATACAAAAATATAAAAGGAAATATAACTATGTATGTAGGACATTATTCCTCAATCAAGTGATCAACCTATCATATATATAACTCATCAACAATCACCCTTGATAGGAGTGACAAAACTATAGTAGAAAAATAGGACACTACATTGACCAGAACTACCTTACTCCAGTTGAAGAGCATTGGCTTTAAACACTCCAATCCATATTGCATGTATGATCTGCTTGCTACATGTAGTGTTGAGCTACCTGCCAATATTTCCATAATGAATAGGATGTTCTCAAAGTTAAATGGGTCATATATTTTATATTGAACTTTCCATCCTTTGTTGGTGGGGCTCGAGGCTCAGGGTCATCATGGAAATCCATGCCTACTTAATGATAATCGTTAATCATAATAAATTGTCTCAGTAGCCATCCAAAGAAGGTTGGTTAGAATATGATCTTCGACAACCCTGCATGTCGGGACATATGATTTATCCACCTCCTCATCCGTGGAACCATCAGATCGATAAGCTCGAGTGTAATTTGCTAAGGTTGAAGTAATGGAACTTGATCTAGTGCAAAGGAAACTAAGATTCCACTGTATCCAAAGTTATTTAGTTTTCCCTCTTTTTCTATACACAAATTTTCTTTCATATTGACCAGAACTACCTCAATCTAGTTGAAGAGCGTTGACTTTAAACACTCCAACCCATATTTCATGTATGATCTGCTTGTTACATGTAGTGTTGAGCTACCTACCAATCTTGCCATAATGAATAGGATCGTTCTCAAAGTTAAATGGATAATATATTTTATACTGAACTTTCCATCCTTTATTGGTTGAGATCGAGACTTTCAATAGGTGGTGATCTAATATTTCATTCTCTCCCCACAATTTATCCCACCTAGGATAGATATGGGGGCACCCCTCATGGACAAACCATTTAGAAAGTAGATAACTTCTACCTTTATCTTGAGTAGATGTTCCCCAAACCTGAATGCTTGTGCATGAAAATCCTATGAGAAGACAAGGTATTTCAAAAATTCCATCTGTTGCCTCATATCAAGAAGCCAAAAGAATTTTAGTAATCCATAGTTCCTTAATGCTTGGATGGTAGCAGGATCGTTTGCTGCATTCAAATCCTGTTCCTCATTCTCTCTTTATCTCCATATGAAATCCATTTTATGATGATGAACCCCTGAAACATCAACAAGAGATTCATTAGGATTTTTTTCATGCAAAAAACATTACAAATTTTGAGGAAAACTGTTCAACACATTTTGGATTTACGCTCAACATACCTAAGAAGAACAAACTAGAGCATTGCACGCATGTCTACTGTGTATGACTACTTAGGTGCAATGCACTTTTTGATTATCTGGGATTGCGTGGGTCCTAGGGTGAAATTTTGGAACCCCGCCCCCCCCAAAAACTCTGAAATTTTGCATGAAATCATAAAATGGAACCATAGAAAGAAACATAAGGGTTTTATCTCCTACCTTGAAGTGAAAGTACTCAAAATGTCCACTGGAATGGATGCAATCAGCTATAAAAGATTAAGGGAAAAAGTACCCATAACTCTGTTGAAGGTAAATGTGAAATGGTAAAGATGAACAATCATTTTTGAGTATAAATGGTCATATTTTTCATTATTTTGTTCGTATTTAATGTTTTGACCTAATCATGAATCATTTTTACTATGAAACATGTATGTTTAATATTTTCTATGTTCTTATGAGTAGGTCAAAAGTCGTTAACGGATTTTGATTTTCTTTAAACATGTTATTTTGACCAAAGAGTACACCTTTATCTCTTTTTTCATGCTCTTTAAACCTACGAAAAAGGAACGCCTTAGAGTCCATTTTTTTCTCTTTTCAGACTCCCAAAACATTAAAATATTGCTGAGCACTTGTCTTCTTGAACTCTTAAAATTAAATGAAAATACTTCTACTCAGTATAAGTTTAGCCCTTTTCCAGACTGAGATAAAATAACTACGAAAAATGACTACCTTAGTCGAACATGGATAAGTGATTGTCTTGAATATTTTTTTTCTACCTTTTCGAACTTGAGATACTGTCTATGAAAAGGGACGTCTGGATTTTTATTTTCTGCCTTTTTTTCAAACTTTATAAACACGAAAAATGAGTCAAGTTTTCACCCTCCTTAGACTCGTGAAAAAATCAAACAGATGTGGACTCGTCGACCATGATGAGATTGAACCACTCCTTTTTTGGGTTTTTTAAATATTATTTGATGTATTCATCTAAAGGATAGACCTACAAATCAAGAATATGTTATCACAGATAATGACTCCATTTGGAAATTTGGAAAATAGGGTACTCCATTTGTTAATGGGAGTGAGTCGCTCTTGAACACGACACTCTTCCACTTCATCTTCGTGGATGTTGGTTTGTGTAATATTCTTGTATTTCAGTTCATCATACCTTCACAAAGCCTATATTTCGGTTTTGGGTCAATTCTTCCAACATAGTTTCAATGTCACCAATGTGTTCAAGATAATTCATTTATCTAATATGATGAGATTGAACCACTGCTTCTCTAGGTTTGTTAAATATTCTTAGAGGGATTCATCTTAAGGATATACGTACAAATGAAGCATATATTTTCCTACTCAAGCTTGTTAAAAAATAAAGAGATAATGACTAGTATGGTTGGGGAAATTAGGAAAATAGGGTACTCCATTTGTTAATGGCAACGAGTCACTTTTGAAAACGATACTCTTCCACTTCATCTTCGTGGCTACTGGGTTGGGTAATCTTCTTGTCTTTCGGTTCATAATACCTTCACAGAACCTCCATTTCGGTTTTGGGTCAATGATGCCAACTCCATTTTAGTGTCGCGATGTGTTCAATATAATTCATTTGGCTTATATTTGTTCTAATACTCTTAAGCCTTGATTCCATGTTTTCCTTTCCTAATCTAGTTCCATATCAACATCATTTTGATAATTTTGTCTCAATCATCATACCTGTTTGTTTTGTTGATGGGGGATACATCAAGGCCCTCCTACAACTGGTCACTTTGTGTCACCATCAACACATTATCTAGAAATTTTACTTAGAAACACCCATTGCTACCTTGGTGCTTGCATACACATATGGAAAGTTTCCTCACTCTCGGTGAAATTTTTACATCATTGTCTTTTGACTGAAATATTTTGTGTGGTGTTTGACATCAACTCATTTATTCATACCATACATATTGTACCTAAGTACCTTGAGAGCCGTTAACATCATCAATGGTTTCTCTCATGTATGTTAATAGCTTACATCATTGGATGGTAATAAGATGATGTCTACCATGTTGGACTTTAGCTCATTGATTCACATGGTTAGACTCGTACATTGGTTGGACGTGTAAACAGATAGACCACCCCAAATCTAGTTTTCGCCATCCAAGCTATGATTTCAGGATTAGTAGAGAGATCACAATGTATGATGGCTATGATCATACTGATAGTCATCTAGTCATGGGTCCACTATTAGTCATTAGTAGACATGTCTTTTGATCATTATACATGTAATTTTATATTATGTGTTGAGTATGGGTATGCCTCCCTCAACAAAAATATGTCATGATGTAAATGTATTATAACAGAAGACGATCATGCCAATTATTCTTGATCCCGACTTGTCACAAGGTAAAACACTTCAGTCATCAGTGATAATATTTTACTTTGTGCTTTAGGGGGCACTCTGTTATAGGCTATTTTGTCTCATCTTATCAATAAGCCTCTCAATTGGATCATTCACATCCTTTTCCACCTTTTCATCAACATTTCGCAAATCCCTATGCATGAATCTCTCATTCCTTAGAGTTTCTTCCTTGAAGTGCATCATCTGAGCTAGTTTTAGGACCAACACACCTTGGCATCTTTTTGGATTGTGTTCACCTACATGTTGCTCCATTGTGGCCTGTGTTGATCACTTACAAGTTGGTCTCTTTTGCACTTGTGTTGGTTCTAGAAATGGGAAAAGGATAGAGAATCTCGAAGCCTCCATTTCTAGAAGGTTCCAGATATGTTGTAACCATTTACCTTAGATAAAAATTTTGAATCCTATCCTATCCTACCTTGGAGTTTACATCCCTTATTCTTAGATCTCATCCTCCCATCAAGAGTGGATCACAATCCTAATATTGGTAAAAGGATAATAAAACACATATTTCATTAAATTTGGAATTGAATAGTGGATCTAGAATTCCAAAATAACTAAAAACCCCAATTCTAGTAATGCCCTTGTAATAAAAAGTTTCCAATTTTAATGAAATGTGTGTTATAACTCCAAACTTACCTCACTCCTCTATATATTTACAACCTCCCATGTGCAAGGGGTTGGATTTTGGAGAGTGATTCTATCCTTATGATGTTGTTGTGAGATTTATCCTTTCATGCATTTGGGGAGATTGAAGGTACACTTTTTGAAAAAGGAAGGAGAAGTCAACAACTTGGAGGAGCTCTTCTACAAGATTCACACCAATTTATGGTTGTAACTCACTCCATTTATATCAATACAAAGAGTTATTGGTTTTCCTATATGTGATGTCATTATTTAATGTATTTCAATACCATTTTGAATTTTTGAATAAATAGATACATTATGCTACATAGATCTCATAGTTTCTTGGCTTGTGTTATCTGGTTATGCAGGTTCTAATTTTGGTAGTTGGAGCTAGGATTGGAGAATTCAAGCTAAATAAGGAGAAAAACATAGAACAAATTCCAAGTAGGTTTCATGCCCTCATCTACTTAATTTAAAGAAAACATTGGGTCCTTTCTCACTTTGTTTTTCTAGGTTAGCCACCAAACATTAGAGATCTCATACTTATGTGAGAATTTCCAAGAAGGAATGATGACCTCTCATAATAGTTGTGTTATCATTTATTAGGGCATAATTTTATTATTCATTCATTTACTAATAAAAACATGATGAGAGCCATGAATAAGATCTATCATAAAACCATGCTTTTACTAATAGAATAAAAATAATAGAACATCCATTTAAGCCATGTAATAACAAGTAAATTTAAACATAAAACACACAAGGAAAGAGCTCTGATTAAAATATAAAAATTCCAACCAATTCAGTGACTTCCACATACCACCCAAGCATAGATTGGGTTGAACCAAATATTTCCTTTAGCCAATCACCCCTATTCCATATTCCAAACATGAATCTAAGAATCAAAATTAAACCAACCAAAGCTTCCTCACGACCAGTCAAGGATTCTTAGGCCCGATACCCTCATATATACTACGAGGCTTTACCACAATCCCAATAAGGGATTCCTAGGCCCAAAAAAGAAACATACACTACCAGGCTTTATTGCAAGCCCAATAGCTACATGTCGAGGGATCACTAGGTATATACAAGCATGTATGCCTCTAGATATCTCCACCTAAACCATGGGGAATTTTACTATCTCCACCCTCTAGGATTTATTGTATTTGTTGCCATTCATTGGTAAAGGATTCCTGGACCCAATGAGGGTATACACAACCAAGATTTACCACAATAGCACCTTAAATAATCCATGTATTCCTAGGCCTTGGGATTTATCTAAGACCACCGTGCTCAATTTTGAAACCATCTGACAATCCAACTCAACCAAGTAATAGAAACTTATCTCACCATGGGTGTCTAGAAATGGCATGGCAAGGCTGAAAGCCACTATCGCACCTAGAAAAATCCATGGAAATGATGACAAGAGAACCAGAAACACACATGCATATACAATGCATGCCACAAATAGCAAGGAAATCATACATGCAACTCGATGACTGCAAGTAATCAAACTATAGTCGCTTGATCCAACTCTTCCTTACTTCATATTTCCTTCTATTTGCTTTCTTATCCTTCCTTTTCCTTGCTTCCTCCAATGATAGAGTGCTCCAAGAATACTCTAAGTGTGCAAGAGTATGAGAGAGTAGAGAGAATAGAGAGAGAGCTCCAAACTAAAGTGACAAAGGGTTGTGAGCTAATCATCAAAATCCTTTTTATTAATGAGGCCTTTATTTTCTTCAATTTCCATTAGTTTTCCTTAATTTTCCTCCTCACATGCAACCTGTGACTTTTCACCTTCCTTTTCTCCTATTTTCCATTATTTTCATAAGTAAAATGCCAATAAATGTCAGTTTTCCTTTCCAACACCTTTTCCATTTCCTTTGACAAATTCCTTAGCCATAATAAACAAAATGAACAACCACAGTAGGATGTTTTACCCAAAATTCAACTTGGAATATATGGGCCATCGCCTTTGTTATTATTTTCCCTTTATTAACTTTATTACATGGATTTTTAACTTGGGGTTGTTACAAAAAACAATAGGGACTTATGATACAATAAATATTTTGTTGAAGTTGAAAGCATGATCTCACGATACATTAAACTATGGGGTTTATTTTTCAAATCATTATGAAAAAATCCATATTTCGTTTTGAAATAATAAGTGCTAAATTACTCTTTGTAATTAAAGGAGAAAGATTATGGGGAAGTATGACAGAAATGGTGAGAAAAGAAATTGGGTGCAAGGTAGTTTGTTAAGGAGTAGGGACTATATTGAATCATGCTTTCTTCCTCCATAGTCAACATAAAACGAATTTAATTTTGTGAACGCTTAATTACTGAGCGCTATAACATTTTTGTAACTAAAATTGCTACTGATCCTTAAGAAACCTTTTAAACTTTTATTTTAATCTTCAATTTCGATAGATCAATAAAGTGTGAAGCATAATATATTAAATACTAAAATTGAATTCAAGAACACAAATATAAATGAACTCATCGAATTTTTAATACATTTATATGCATTTAAGGAAAAAATGAATATGTGGATAGTCTTGTCTCTTTTTCTAGCACCTATAGCACAATGCTATAGGGGGTATAGAAAGCCTCCCAAAGACAACCTATGGGTTTACTGTAGACTAGTGCCTAGGACATCTTAGATAGATGAGTGCATTTAAGATATTCAGAGGGGTTATTTTTCACTACAATTGTCACTTGGTTTTAAAAATATAAGGAAGGGAGCTTGGTTCAATAGTATTTCATCAAGGTGAGCTCAAGCAGATACATGGATCCAAATACTCAAGGGGTAAATCAGGCTAATCTCAAAGAGGAATGTCTTCTTCTAGTTGTGAGCACACAACAATAAGTAGCTTAATATTGAAATTGTAGTAAAGTGAAGAAGAGGAGAGAAAGGTAGGAATTCTATGCATACGACTGTGAACAATACATAATCCTAAGCCACAATACCCAGCAGAAGGATGCAAGATTGAAGAGATGGAATGACAAAGATTTGTGGAGTGCGAACTAAGGTTTCATTCTATATACCCCATGGATACACTTATCAATAATCAACATACGTAAATCTGGGTTGTTAAAGGTACATAAGTAAATATTTAAGTAACACATGTATTGTTACTACTTAGAAACATACATATAACCATAAGAGAATGAGACAAACAACTTCATTACACAATTACAATAGTAGAGAAACATACAAGAAGTGAAATATAAGGAGGAAAACATATTTCTTAATGCCAAGATTGGAATCATCAAAGAGTTTCATTAATCCTCAAAATCATTCCAATCATGAGTTCATTGCATTTAACAATACGTAGCTCAAGTCCTTCATGAATAGAAAGATAGAACCAAAATTGGAATCACAGAATTTGGCGCACTACGGGTGTATAATTCTGGAACCTTTATTAAGTCTTTCTTCCCCCAATTTCTACAAAGAGGGGGAGCATAAGCTTTTTTTTACAAAATATCACAACCTCAACTGCAACTATGCGATAAACTAGCTGCATCGGCATGCAAAGGCTAATACCCAAAATGATTTTGATTAGATTTGATTATGTTCTTGAAAATATAAAAATTACAGGAAAATAAGAAAAGGAAAATAGAATGATGATGAAGAGAAAAATATCTCCCACATGTCTTTGTGGGTGCCCTTGAATAGACCACGTTATGCCTCATTCTTTCTCTGCCAGTTCCCTTTCTCTTTTAGTCTTAACAGTTTTAATTCTCCACTGATAGGGACTGAGAGTGATCATAGTGATGGATTTTGTGTTTCTTGTGGATCAAAGCTTCCAATTCATCCATCCCTCTAGACTCGTTGTATAAGAATATCAGATTCCTATATGGATTTTAAAACATCGACTGTGTAATATGAGGGATATTCTAGTATGGATTTTAGGCATCTGTGGTGGATTTCTTTTGAACTTAGTCTCGAAGTATCCACAGTAGGAACCATATTTCTATCAACATTTCAAATCCCAACTGGAATCCATCATCAAGACCAATCCAAATGATGATAGAAGAAGAGCTTTGTGAGAGGATAAATAGTTAAAGAACGTCAATTTTTAAGGAATAGGAGATTTGCAACCCTTATTGCTATCTTCACTATGAAATTTTCGAGTAGAATAGTTTAAGTCCATGTATCCCCTCCATACAGGGAAATGATTATGGATTTTAGGCATCTGTGGTTCATTTCTTTTGAACTTAGTCTCAGAGTATCCACAGTAGAAACCATATTTCTGTCAACGTTTCAAATCCCATCCAGGATCCATCATCAAGACCAATCTGAATGATGATAGAAGAAGAGCTTTGCGAAAGGATAAATAATTAAAGAATGGCAATTTTTAAGGAATAGGAGATATGCAACCCTTCTTGCGATCTTCACTCTGAAATTTTCAAGTCAAATAGTTTCACTCCATGTATCCCCTCCATACAGGGAAATTATTCTAGATTTTAGGCATCTGTGGTTCATTTCTTTTGAACTTAGTCTCGGGCACTTAACACTGAAAAACCTTACAAAACCTTGAATTTCGATCCCCTTTAGCCCCATTGTTCTTTAATACCTTTATGTTATTTTCTGTCGTATGTCTGGATGCTTAGACCTAAGGTGCTAGTGCATTTTATTATGTTTGGAGCCTTTTTCCTTTGTAAGCAGATTCAAGCCCTTTTGATGGCCCAACCCCCGACGTATACAAACGTGTGGAAGCTTGACGTGTGTAGCTGTAACCACGCCAACACTTACAGGCCCTCTCGACCCTTTGGCGATCAAACTCGGTTTAAATTGGCTGTCATGTCCAAGTGTATTGATATTAAATCTCCGTATCTGTTGCAATCTGTGGGATTTTAATTTCTGTTCCTCCTCTTCGATTGAGGGTTGCCACCTATCGGTTCTATCGGTCTATTCGCTCCCGCCTTTTGCTAAACCCTACTCCTCGGTTTTTATGTCATTTTTCTATTTCACTGTGTTTGGTTCTAAGCTCTGCTCTGTTGAGGTGTTTGTCTTCCCGGAGGTTAACTGTGCATCTGTATGTCGCTCTGTTGTGTTTTTCGGATGGGTTACTGTGCTCGTGGTTGAGCTCTACTCCGTTATGGTTGCTGTCGCCTTCGGGCTTCTCTGCTGTGTGTATGAATTTCCAAGAAAATGTTAACCCTGTTGCTCCCCTGCTCTTTGCGATGGTAGGTTGGTAATTCTTGTCAGCGATTTCCATCACACGGGTTGGTTCTCAACTTTGGTATCTAATTGTTTGCAACTGTGACAAGGTTACTTTAACTCTAGCGCTTCTGGTTCGATGCGTGGGTCTCCACCTCCAAGGTAATAATAGCTCTATGCTTCACTCTGCATCTTCTTCTGTTATAGTTCCTTACGGTTCGGTTCCTTGTCTCAGGCTTGGTCTATTGGTTTCGGTTCTGCTGTGTCGCCTTGTCAATTACGGGTAAGCATTGTGGATTCCATTGCTCCCTCCTTCTGTTATGTTTTTGTCTTTCATTTTCCTTGCTCTGTTCTAACCCTCGCTCACTTTCCTTGCAGGTTGTTGAGATGGTTGGTCGCCGAGGCTTTGTCCGCTCTCAATCTTCGAACCCAACTAGTCTCTTAAATGGGTAGGATCTTTTCCCGACCGTAGTTTGATGGTCAGGTTATGGAGGGTTCAGAGGTCTTGGTTCTGGTTCTGTTTTAGCTGCAATATTAAAGTCGTAATTGACTATGTTTCATTATGTGTTCTGTGGCTTGGATAGCCCTGCTCTGTTGTAATAATTTGAACGCTATGCTTTGAAAAGATTTGTCATTGGCCGAATGCTGTTTTCTCAGGAGGTTTTGTAATATACTGGGTTTGTAACAACAATGGATGCTAAACTATTTTCTCTTCCTTGCATTCTGTATTTATGTTAATTTATAAATAGAATGAAACAAGTGGTGTATTCTCAGTACCTGGTTGTTATCGCGGCGGTTGAATGGTTCTTCCCTTTGTTTACTGGGTGTGGTTGTCTGTAGCAACACTTTCTGCGACCGTTAGCTGATTCTTCACTTTTGTTTGCTGGAAAATGACTCTGTAGCAATACCTGTTTGTCTTCTCGTGCCCTATTACAACTTGGTAGTTTATCGTTTCAAGTGTGTTTTAAAACATACAGGAGAACATGAATGTGTACAGAACAATAAACAATGGGTCATTTGTTGGCAAAAGTAAAAGTATACGATTGCTTGTATTACACAGGTTTTATTTGTTGTATCTTTGTTTGTGCCGTAGGTTCCCCCCCCTTTCATTTCTTTTCTCTGTTTTTAATACACGGAGAGCATAACTACTTCCCTTTTCGGTTGAACTGTCCAACCAGAACTTTTACAACTGCTAGCCAGTTTTTTTGACAAAAATGTTAATTAACTGTTATTTATCTCCTAAGCTAAAACAACTTACAATTGTAATTCTATGGTCTCTAACGACCTTCTGGGAAATGAAACAAATAATAATAAAAAGAAAACAACAACAACAAGTCTAATGACCTATCCAGCTATGCATGTAACCTTTGGCCTGTTCCTGTTCTCTCTCCATGAGACAGTCAACTGCCTTTCGTCTCTTCGGAGCTGGATGCTCCTGCATCAGGCTCCCGGGGTGGCAAAAAGTCATGGCTCCATTCCATGAGTTCGTCGATAGAATAGCCTGCTTTTTGTATCTGCGTTGCGTTAAGCCACGAACTGTCCTCTATCGGAGGGTTCTTCCACTTGACCAAATACCGCAGATATTCCTTCCTGCGTGTGCGCCTAGCTACCTGTGTGTCCAGAATCCTTTCGATCTCAAGGGGTGGTGCCATTGGCATCTGTCTCATCCATTAACTTTCTTCACAACTGGTGTCCCGCGGTGGTTTTGCTGCTGCATTGTCTTCCGAATCAGCGACATAATGAAACAGATCTGCCACGTTAAAAATGGGAGAAATACCGATCCCTGGTGGAAACTGTAGCTCATAGGCATTTGTAGAGAATTTGCGAATGATCTTGCAGGGACCGATCTTTTTATACTTTAACTTGCTGTACTCCCATTTTGGAAACCGCTCCTTACGTAAATACGCAAGGACTTCATCTCCAGCGTTGAACTGAACTTCCCGACGCCTTGAATCGGCTTGCTGTTTATACCTTTGACTGTTGTCCTGCAATTTCAACTTGACCTGCTCATGTAAGTTGCTCATTGCTTGGGCGAATTCTTCCCATCAGCACTTCGCTTTTCGAGCTTCCCCAAATCTCGTAATTCATGCACTCTGCGTGGATGCATACCCTACAAAATATGGAAAGGACTATAACCGGTGCTGCAATTAGGTGAATCGTTATATGCGAATTCTGCCTGAGCCAGTACACGATCCCACGTCCGGGAATTTTCACCTATTAAACTTCGAAGCAAGTTTCCCAAACTTCTGTTTACAACTTCCGTTTGGCCATCAGTCTGCAGATGATAAGCAGAGTTGAACTGTAACTGGGTGTTCAACTTTTTCCATAGGGTTCGCCAAAAATGACCGGTGAACTTTATGTACCTGTCGGAGATGATGGACCTTGGAAGTCCATGCAGTCGAACAATCTCAGTGAAAAACAAATGTGTTATATAAGTAGCATCACTAGTCTTCTTGCAAGGTATAAAGTGCACCATCTTTGAAAATCGATCTCCCACGGTCGGCTCGGAATGGGTAATGGTAAATAAAGACCTGTATTCTGACTGTGACCCTTTGCTAGTTGAAAAACTTTGCATCTACTCACGTACCTTTGCACATCCCGCTGCAATTTTGGCCGAAAATAGAAATGCCGTACCTGAGAAATCGTCTTGTCCATACCAAAGTGTCCAGCCAGACCCCCACTGTGTTTTTCCTGAATTATGTTCTCTCGCATAGAGCAATTGGGAATACATAACTGTCCCCCCTTAAACAACAACCCTTCCTGTAAATTGTAGTCCAACCACAGGCTGTTGTTTCTCAACAGAGGGTTTTGGCAAGCCTCATAGGCCTCCTTAAAATCGACATCTGTTTGATACAGCTCCTTTAGGTGCTCAAAGCCCAAAACCTGCATCGTACTTTTCCGTAAGAGTAAGGTCCTTCTACTCAGTGCATCTGCCACCTTGTTTGCTTGCCCACTAATATGTTTTAGTAAAAACGTGAAATTCTGCAGGTACTCAACCCGTGCTGCATGCTTATGGTTCAATTTATGTTGCTGCATAATGTACTGCAATGCAGAGTTATCCATAAATAAAACAAACTCATTACCCAACAGATAATGTCTCCAGTGCTTTAATTCTTGTATAATTGCGTAGAACTCTTTGTCATAGGTTGAGTATTTCTGTCTACTCTCGTTCAGCTTTTCACTGAAATATGTGACTGGTCTATCCTCCTGACTAAGTACTGCCCCAATGGCTGTACTACTGGCATCACAACGAACCTGAAAGGGTTTGTTGAAGTCAGGCAGCCTCAATATCAGCCTTTCGGTAATCTTCCTTTTCAAAATCTAAAAACCTCTTTCTGCTGCTTCAGTCTAGTGAAAAGGCTGATTTGTCTTCTTGATCGTATCCAGCATAGGTGCGCAGATCTCGCTGAAATTCCTGATGAATTTCCTGTAAAAACTTGCTAGCCCGTGGAAACATCGGACTTCAAATAAACTTTTCGGAGAAGGCCAGCTAACTATAGCTGCCACCTTTTCTGGGTCCATATTCAGTTCATTTTCCGCAATTACAAAACCCAGGTACACTAATTCCCACTAAAAAAAGGTACTCTTTTTCAGATTAATTAGCAGCTTGTTTTGCTGCAGCTTCCTCAACACACTTCGTATATGCCTGAAATGTTCCTCTTTAGTCTTACTAAAAATCATAATGTTATCCAGGTAAACTATTACGAACTTCTCAATGAATTCCTTTAGTACCTCATTCATTAGGTGCATGAACGTGCTGGGAGCGTTGCTCAACCCAAATGGCATCACCAGCCACTCATATAAGCCTTCATTTGTCTTGAAATCTGTCTTCCACTCATCTCCTTCCCGAATTCGGATCTGGTGATATCCACTCTTCAAGTCAATCTTTGAGAAATAAGCCGTCCCACTCAAACAATCCATCATATCGTCCATTCTTGGTAAGGGAAACCTGTACCTAATAGTAATTTTGTTAATGGCTCTGGAATCCGTGCACATTCGCCATTCTCCTCCTTTCTTTGGAGCCAAAACGGTTGGTACTACACAGGGGCTCATGCTCTCTCTAATCAGTCCTTTGTCCAACAACTCATGGACCTGTTTCCTGATTTCTTCATGGTCCTTAGGGCTCATATGATAAGCTGCTTTATTTGACAGACTTGCCCCTGGTATAAAGTCAATGCAGTGACTAATACCTCTCCTGGGTGGTAGTTCAGCTAGAAGGTCATCCACCACGATGTCTCCAAATTCCTGCAACATCTTTTGAATTTCTTCAGGCAAATCTCAAATCTGTGTATGCAATATCACTGCCTTTGGTCTTCTTATGACAACAAAATTTACTTCACTGTCCTTAATCTGTTTTATAAATTCCTTTCCGCCCATTAGCAATGCTTTCACCCCACTGGTTTCAACTGCACTTTCCTCTTTGATGGGTACAGGCGTGTGCTTGATCCCATCTTTGACAAACTTATAACAATTGGTTTTTCCATCATGAACTGCGCTTCTGTCAAACTGCCAGGGTCGTCCTAGAAATATATGACAGACATCCATTGGCATAACATCGCAGATAATTTTGTCCTTATACCTACCTATCTGAAACTCCACCTCACACTGTTCATCAACTAACAGTTGATGTCCTTTCTGCAACCATGAAACTTTATATGGAGTGGGGTGTTTCAACTTCTTCAATCCTAGCTTCTCCACCATCTCTACTGCCACTAAATTGTCAGTACTTCCACTATCGATGATCAGCTTGCAACACTTACCCTGTGACTTGCAAACAGTTCTGAACAACGCCTTTCGCTAGTCAGGTTCTGCATTTTCCTTTGCTGGTTTTAACAGTACCTTATTCAACACCAAAGCTTCACCTGTCTCTGGTGCATTCTCCACTTCTTGAAGTGTTGTCTCAGCATCCTCTCGCTGAGCAACATAAGCTCCTCTTCCACCTACCGGTTCACCTTCAGGGCAGTCATACGACTTGTGTCCCAACTTGTGGCAATGATAGCACTGGACAGTTCCCCTGCCCCGACCATTTCTTCGCCCTCGCTGAGCTGGTCGTCCTTCTCTAGTGCTATTGTCCTTCTATGCTGTGCCAGCAGACTTAGAACTGCTGCCTTCTTCGCTTTAACCTGTACCTCTGCCTCTACCAAAAACCTTCCCTTTCCCCCTGCCAGTTCCACCTCCTCTCCTAGCATTTTGCTTCCGGTTAATTTTCTCCTCTGCCTTCAGTGCAAACTGGTAAGCTTCATCCAACGTTCAGGGTGAGAGGATACCGATTTCATCCAGTATTTCCCCCCTCAAACCATTCACAAATCTGGCTGTTTTTTCTGGGGTATCTTCCACATACCCTGCTCCCAAATTCAACTTATAAAATTCCTCTATAAATTCGTTAACAGTCATCCCTCTTTGTTTCAAGTTCTGCACCTGTCTGTACAACATAATCTGATAGTCTTTCGGCAGAAATTTTTCCTTCAGTTTTGCCTCCATTCTGGCCCATTTCTTTATAGGTTGTTTGTGTAGCCTTTTCCTTTCCGCCTGAATGCTGTCCCACCACAAGGACGCATGTCCTTTTAGTTTCGTGGCGGAAAAATTCACTTGTTTTTCCTCCCTGGTTTCCTCGAACTCAAAATATTTATTTACTTCACTCAACCAATCCAGTAACACATCTACAGACAAACTTCCATCATAAGTGGGTAGCTCATGCCTTCGCATATGACTGGACAGCAAAACTGACTTTAATATTCTAAGTTTTGGTGTCACCCCTTCAAACTCGTCTTCTAGTTCAGCCACTTCTTCATCACTATCATCTGGTGGGTTTCTCCTTTCCCCAACTTCTACCGCTTCCAATCATTCTCGCAAGACGTGGATCTCGTCACGGAGTCCCTCTTCTGCTATCCTCCGAACTGCTCTTCCTCTTCCTCTTCCTCTTCCTCTTCTGCCAGCCTCAATTTGCTCCTACTCAACAAACCTGCTCTGATACCACTTTTGATGGCCCAGCCCCGGACGTTTGCAAACGTGTGGAAGCTTGATGTTTGTAGCTGTAACCACGCCAACACTTACAGGCCCTCTCGACCCTTCGGCGATCAAACTCGGTTTAAATTGGCTGTCATGTCCAAGTGTATTGATATTAAATCTATGTATCGGTTGCAATCTATGGGTTTTTAATTTCTGTTCCTCCTCTCCGGTTGAGGGTTGCCACCTGTCGGTTCTATCAGTCTATTCGCTCCCGCATTTTGCTAAACCCTACTCCTCGATTTTTATGTCACTTTTCCATTTCACCGTGTTTGGTTTCGAGCTCTGCTCTGTTGAGGTGTTTGTCTTCCTGGAGGTTAACTGTGCATCTGTATGCCACTCTGTTGTGGTTTTCGGATGGGTTACTGTGCTCGTGGTTGAGCTCTACTTCGTTATGGTTGCCGGCGCCTTCGGGCTTCTCTACGGTGTGTATGAATTTCCAGGAAAATGTTAACCTTGTTGCTCCCCTTCTCTGTGCAATGGTAGGTTGGTAATTCTTGTGAGCGGTTTCTGTCACACGGGTTGGTTGTCAGCTTTGGTATCTAATTGTTTGCAACTATGACAGGGTTTCTTTAACTTCGGCGCTTTCGGTTCGATGCGTGGGTCTCCGCCTCCAAGGTAGCAATAGCTCTATGCTTCACTCTGCATCTTCTTCTGTTACAGTTCCTTACGGTTCGGTTCCTTGTCTCAGGCTTGGTCTATTGGTTTCGGTTCTGCTGTGTCGCCTTGTCAATTACGGGTAAGCACTATGGATTCCATGGCTCCCTCCGTCTGTTATGTTTTTGTCTTTTGTTTTCCTTGCTCTGTTATAACCCTCCCTCACTTTCCTTGCAGGTTGTTGAGATGGTTGGCCGCCAAGGGTTTGTTCGCTCTCAATCTTCGAACCCAACCAGTCTCTTAAACGGGTAGGATCTTTTCCCGACCGTAGTTTGATGGTCAGGTTATGGAGCGTTCGGAGGTCTTGGTTCTGGTTCTGTTTTAGCTGCAATATTAAAGTCATATTGACTGTGTTTCATTTTGCGTTCTGTGGCTTGGATAGCCCTGCTCTGTTGTAATAATCTGAACGCTATGCTTTGAAAAAATTTGTCATTGGTCGAATGCTGTTTGCTCAGGAGGTTTTGTAATATACTGGGTTTGTAACAACGATGGATGCTAAACTATTTTCTCTTCCTTGCGTTCTGTATTTATGTTAATTTATAAATAGAATGAAACAAGTGGTGTATTCTCAGTACCTGGTTGTTATCGCGACGGTTGAATGGTTCTTCCCTTTGTTTACTGGGTGTGGTTGTCTGTAGCAACACTTTCTGCGACCATTAGCTGATTCTTCACTTTTTTTTGCTGGAAAATGACTCTGTAGCAATACCTGTTTGTCTTCTCGTTCCCTACTACAGCTTGGTAGTTTATCATTTCAAGTGCATTTTAAAACATACAGGAGAATATGAATGTGTACAGAACAACAAACAATGGGTCATTTGTTGGCAAAAGTAAAAGTATACGATTTCTTGTATTACAGAGGTTTTATTTGTTGTATCTTTGTTTATGCCGGAGGTTCCCCCCCCTTTCATTTATTTTCTCTGTTTTTAATACATGGAGAGCATAACTGCTTCCCTTTTCGGTTGAACTGTCCAACCAGAACTTTTACAACTGCCAGCTAGTTTCTTTTTACAAAAATGTTAATTAACTGTTATTTATCTCCTAAGCTAAAACGACTTACAATTGTAATTCTATGGTCTCTAACGACCTTCTGGGAAATGAAACAAATAATAATAAAAAGAAAACAACAACAACAAGTCTAATGACCTGTCCAGCTATGCATGTAATCTTTGGCTTGTTCCTGTTCTCTCTCCATGAGACAGTCAACTGCCTTCCGTCTCTTCAGAGCTGGATGCTCCTGCATCACCTTTCCCTTTAAGTTCCTCTAGAACTCAGTCATGCCCTTTGAAATGATCATTCAATTATTTCATTTTAAACCTTTTAAACTTTTATTTTAAGCTTCAATTTCTATAGATCAATAAAGTGTGAAGCATAATATATTAAATACTAAAAATGAATTCAATCACACAAAGATATATGATCAGCTCATCAAATTTTTAATAGAGTTATATACATTTAAGGAAAAATGAATATGTGGATAGTGTTGTCGCTTTTTCTAGCACCTATAGCATAGCGCCCTAGGGGACATAGTAAGCTTCCTAGAGACAAACTATGGGTTAATTGTAGACCAGTGCCTAGCACATCTTAGAAAGATGAGTGCATTTAGGATAATCTAAGGGGTTATTTTGCACTCCAATTGTCACTTGGTTTTAAAAGGATAATGAAGCGAGGCTTGGTTCAATAGTCTTTCATTAAGGTGAGCTCAAGCAGATACATGGATCCAGATACTCATGGGGTAAATCAAGTTAATATCAAAGAGGAATGTATTTTTCTAGTGGTCAGTACACAACAATAAGTAACTTAATATTGAAGTTGTAGTAATGTGAAGAGGAGGAGAGAAAGGAAGAAATTATATGCAGATGGCCGTGAACAATACATAATCCTAAGCCAAAATACCTAGTAGAAGGATGGAATACTGAAGAGATGGAATGACAGGAATTTTGGAGCATGAACTAAGGGTTCATTCTAGATACCCATGGATACACTTATCCCTAATCAACATATGTAAATCTGGGTTGTTAAAGGTACATAAGTAAATATTTAAGTAACACAGGTATTTTTACTACTTAGAAACATGCATATAACCATGAGAGAATGAGACCAACAACTTCATTACACAATTACAGTACTAGAGAAAAATACAAGAAGTGAAATACAAGGAGAAAAACATACTGATTAATTCCACGATTGGAATCACCAAAGAGTTTCATTAATCCTCAAAATTAGTCCAATTCACCAACTCATTACATTTAGCAATACATAGCTCAAGTCTTTCATGAATATGTAGATAGAAGCAAAAGTGGAATCACAAAATTTGGACCATTGTGGGTGTAGAATTCTGAAACCTTTATTAAGTCTTTCTTCCCCCTATTTATAGAAAGAGGGAGAGCACCATAAAAAAATTACAAAATATCACAACCTAAACTCCAATTATCAGATAAACTAGTTGTCTTGGCATGCAAAGGATAATGTCCAAAATGATTTGGATAAGATTTGATTCTCTTATTGAAAATATAAAAATTATAGGAAAATAAGAAAAAGAAAGAAGAATCATGATGGAGAGGAAATTATCTCCCAAATGCCTTTGTGGGTGCCACTGAATAGACCATGTTATGCCTCATGCTTTCTCTCCCAGTCCCCTGTCACTTCCAGTCTTAACAGTTTCAATTCTCCACTTGCAAGGATCGAGAGCGATCATAGTGATGGCTTTTATGCTACTCGTGGATCGAAGCTGCCAATTCATCCATTACATAACCATGAATTTTAGTCCCCTTTAGCCCCCTTATGCTTTAATCCGTTTCTGTTATTTTTTGTCGTATGACCGGGTGCTTTTCACTAAGGCGTTAGTGCATTTTATTCTATCTGGGGCCTTTTTCCTTTGTAAGCATATTCAAGCCCTTTTCCTTTAAGTTCCTCTAAAACTCAATTATGCCCTTTGAAACAATCATTCAATTATATCGGAGCTCCGAGATCAGAGGTTTTAAGCTGCAAAAACTTCAGAAAACTATGAACGTCGATCACCTTTTCCATTTAACCATTGGTTCTTTGGCTACTTATGAAACTACAGGCTAGCCCCTATGTTGGAGCCCCCTTATCGACAGATTGCAATTGGAAGTTTCACTAGGAGCGACACTCATTATACTCCAATAGTTGATCGTTGATGCGATGTCATCCTTTGCCACATGTCACCTTGTGAGTGGTGACACATGTCCCCTTAATTTGGCCCCTTGTGACCCCTCAAAACACTGAATCTTCCTACCACGTGTCCACCTTACCACCACGTCATGCTGACATCAGCTGCCTCGTGTCTCTTATCAGAACCAACAATGTTATGCCAAATGTGATGTATCCAAACCAATTGTGTGTAGCCACATTTCATTTATCAGATCCAATGATGTTCCGCCATGTGGTTCGCTGAAGGAGAGAGAAATGGCTATCCCTATTATGGTTTTACAACTGATTTCCTTTGTTAAATTGTTTTCATCCTAGTGCTTTAACACTATCAACATTCTTTTCCCATAATTTCTTCATAATGATCATTTCCAGAATCGTCAATTGTTGACTTGCGATATGTTTGTGCTATTGCGATTGCCTATCTCTGATGTGCTTTCCCTAACTCATTAGATCACCAATATGCGCTAAGTGGCACTGATGAGAAATCATTGATATGCGATAGCCGATATTGAAGCTCCGTTATATGAAGCGTATAATGTCATGCTGCCTGATGTTGTGATATGCGATTTGCGATGAGTCGAGACCTCTGATTTGTGACCTCCGACATGTGGGACCACTAATCACATATCGATGATTTTCTTCTGTTGTACCATGCATTGTACCTTAGTATATTTGATCGCTAATATGTGATTTTGACATAAGGCATTTTCTTCTTGCCTTATGGCCTTCAAGGGTAACTTAAATCTGCTATAACTTCTAATTCCGAGGTCCATTTGAGGAGTTCAATATACCATTGGAAAGATAATTTAGAGAGCTATCCATTGGATGGGGTCTGATTTAGTTTTGTGGGTTTATATATATTAGGAGATGAATTCAAACTATCCTATTCTTTTGTACTTTTGTTAGTTAAAAACAAATTTTGCAGTGAGTGACAACAATCGATATTACAATAGGAAAAGGAAAATATTGAATGATCGACAATGTTAGAAGTGTTTCCAAATGAAACTAAGTATTATATAATGCCAAAAAAGAGGATACATTATCGAAAATATCTTAACAAAAATTTTAATCACTTCCAAAACATGAAAATAAACATAGACCCATAAAAATTTTAGGACCATTACATAATGAAAAGTTATTAACAATGAGGTGTGGTTATAGAACAATATTCTCTATTCATAAACTCGTTAACAATAGAAGTTGAAACTCACAGTGTACATGTTTCTCCATATTCGACAATCTGCCTTCGAAGCGATTTATTTTTTCCTATAAATGCTCGTGATCCCTCTACAAATTTCATAATGTGCCCTGCATATGCCTCTACATGTGTTGGAGATCATTCATGAATGAGATAAGAATACTATGGTCATAATGTCTATTTCTTAGGAGTTTTTCGAGAAGCATTTTGATATATGCAAGCTCCTTACCAATGTTGTAATGATGAAATGAGAAATCATTAAATTTAGGTTTGTTGACAGGGCTAGGATCTATAGCCTCCCCCTGATCAATTCTATCCAAGTGACATCAACTTGACTCATCTTGTTCAGCTAACCCATGCCTCAGTCTACCTCATTCACATGACATCTTGTATTTTACCAGAAAACGTAAAACACTCGAATAAAATAATGTTATGAAGGAGGTAAACTAACAAAATCTTTTACATCAAACAAAATAATTTGTTAGCTAATAACAACAAAAAAAACCTACTTAGACTCACATTGCAATGAACCAAGATGTAGTCCCAAAAGAAGCTATTTAAATGAATAATCAAAGACTACAAAAGAAAGGTTTAGGATAACAAAATAATAATAACACAAAATACTAAAACTTTAGCATAGAATCATTTCACCTTAGTTCGTCATCGAATTCAAAAATAGTAGAATAACATATAATCAAATTTTCTAAATACACAACATTTAATTTCCATGCATATCATTTATCTATATGCTTCTATTTAATTCATTAGCTATATCCTACGACAATGTAGATCACTGTTGATTAATTCATTGCTTTGCTTTGGGTGTAAAATCTTATTTCCAATCCTTTTGCAAACCAAAAAATATTTCTCTAATTTTAAAATATTTCCATAACCTAATTTTAATATTTTAATATTTTCCTTTTTAGTTAACGCAAGAATTTATTTGATAAATCAACATTGTATAATAATTATTTCTTTTTAACAAATCAATCAATATTATAAAATAGTTTTTTTGACATGTATTCAACAAATGCATGTATAATCATCGCTCGACAACCAATTTCCATTCTAGCAGAGTGGAAGGATGTGTGGAAAGCAATATGTGTAGCAAAACCTTCAACAATTATTTTTTACAGTTTCGTATATGTTACCCATCCACGCATACCAACTTTCTGGAGTGTAGATTAATGAATATTTAAAAGTTAATTAAGGCTAATAATGAAATTATTATCCCTCACTTTGCAATTTGTGGAGTATGAAGATGCATGATTAATTGATTAAAGAATTACGATGTTCACATTATGTCATTAATAGAAAAATTAGTAAGTGATAACTATAATACATGCAATGAGAACAATGTGCATATTTCATGCAATTTGGACAAATAATAATAGATGCTTTATTATATTTAATGTGATTTTGTCTAGAGATGGTTATATTGCTTTGTAAAGCATATTTCATATGTAAATAACCTAACTAGAGGTATCCGTTACAATTTGTTCTCTCTCCAAACAACATAAGAATGTGACAATTATGTATCATGGATAAACAAGAATCAAGAAAAGAAAGACATTAGAAAAATTCAATAAAATTGAATTTACATAAGCAATAAACATATAATTATTTTACCCTTACTCTGCTACAAATGCTTATGATCTCAATAGTACCTCCCATTAATATATGAAAATATATCTTTTAGTCTTATAATTAAAACTTAATTATGCTTATATGATGTCCTGATTACATATGATGATTCTTTTATATCTTATACTCACAAAAAAGTTGATGAGACATTTGTTGATTACATGCTGATTCACTAAATAAATGGAAAAAAGACTATCTGATAATATCAAGAAATACGTTCTCCTTGATATGTTTATGACCAATAACCATTATACAAGTGAAAAGTGTGAGGATGTGGAGGAAGTTTTCATTGTGCAAAAGAAATATGAAAATATAAGTGTACAAAGGAGATGTTGACATAATTTCAATTTGCTATGATGAATAATGGTTGTGGAAACCTGTGCATATTCTTTAATTCACTAAATAAATTCCAAAAACAGTATTTTATAATATCAATAGATACAATTTTATTTATATGTTTGTAGCCAAGAA
This sequence comes from Pinus taeda, assembly GCA_000404065.3. Classification (NCBI taxonomy): domain Eukaryota; kingdom Viridiplantae; phylum Streptophyta; class Pinopsida; order Pinales; family Pinaceae; genus Pinus; species Pinus taeda. The sequence goes on along the minus strand of APFE030111001.1, from coordinate 157,503 downwards.
TCATTACAAAATGCACCAAAGTAAATGTTATTAAGCACTTGAGAGATAATGTGATTGTGTATGTATTTTATGAATAGATATTAATAGTATTGCTAAGAATTAATTAATTGTTGAATGATAAGTGTGAACTCATTTCCAGTGTAATCAATACTTGTCACTCCAAGTTTTTGTACCCTCACAAACTTTTTTATCTTGACACATTTTTTCCATATATGGTTGCACTGCATACTTATCCTTTCTCACATGCTCTAGTAATAAATGATTTCAATAGTTTGAAAATTACCCATAATAATTATAATTATTACATAATATAATATGTTATAAACACTAATGTTTAATGGTAATCCTTTCTTCCACACTAATTCTTCAATTAATAAAGAGACATAGCTTTAATAACACATTGTACAAAAGTATGATATCTAGCATTTAGTGTATTTGATAATGTAAAGAGCCTTATTCAAATTCATAGTGAGAATACGAGAGTTCTTTGTCTCAACAATACTAGTTTTGAGAGATCAGCTACTGTGTTTTGAAGTGAGATGTAGTTTCACTGGCTTTAATCGTTTAAAAACTAGTATTTTGTGGAATGAAGGTGTGCGAAAGAATTCCCTGAAGGGACAATGCATGCAAAAGTAAAAAAACATTATGGAATAATAATTCAAAGTACAAAGATAGAGATGAAGCTTTAATTGTGGAGGAAGGTGGCTTTCATTATACAAGGTTTATGTGCTACGTAAGAGCTAGAGTACAGATTTGTAAGGAAACATCCGCACTTCACGTAATGGAAGCTTCTTTCACTAAGGTATGCAACAAAACTGTGCAAAGAGAGAATGAATACATAAGTGAAATACATCATGACACACTTTTATTTTTTATTTTGTGAAAAAAAATTCCACATAAATCACAAATTGAAAATCAATTTTCATCTAATGTTGTAGCATTTCGTGCATTTGATAATGTGAAGAGCCTTATACAAATGCAGAGTCAAAATACTAGATTTCTTTGTGTAAGAAATATTCACTTTGAGAGAAGCGTTAATGTGTTTGGACTGAGATGTCATTTTGTTGACTTCAATCATTTTAAAAATAGTATTATGCATCAGGAACATATGTGGTAGAATTATGTGGAGGAAGAATGCATGTGTAAGTATGCAACATTGCGACACAAAAATTTGGAATATAGATATAGAGATCAATATCAAGCTTTCAATGTGAAGGAAGATGGATTTCATTGTGTGGGATTGAGGTTCTATGTAAGAGCTAGAGTAACATGTCTATAAGAAAACCTCCACACTTCACACAATGGAATCCTCTTTCACTAAGGTATGCGGGAGAACTATGCAAAGAGAGAATGCATGCGGAAGTCCAGAGCATCGCAACACACTTGTATTTGTTATTATGAATAGTTGTTTAATTGCACAAATGACAAATAAATAAATAAAATTCATCGAGTGTTTGAAAATAAGTGTTAAATTCACAAATGCTAAAGGAAATATAAGTTTTATGACACTTTCATGAATATAAATGAAAATTAGCATGGATAACTTAAAGAAATTTTAAGAAGTATCTTGTATGTAGTCACATCAATCAACTATTTAATAATGTATTAAAACATCTTAGTTCTCCTTTCAGTCACAAATTTAACACATGTTCATACTTGCATTTGTCAACTTTTTTGTAGTCCAGAAAATAAATATACGGGAACTATGGAAGAACTCGTGTGCAAAATATCGAGTCAAAAACTAGTATTGTGTGGAAGGAAGGTTCACGAGAGAACTATGCACACAGAGAATGAAAGAAGAAGTATGTAACACAACAATAGAACAAATCTAAATGTGGAGATACTGATCAAGTTTACATTGTGGAGGAATATGGCTTTCATTGTGTGGGATTGAGATGTTGTGTAAGAGCTAGAGTACCATGTCTATAAAGAAACCTCCACACTTCACATAATGAAAGCTTCTTCCACTATCATTTTACCCAACTCATTGTGCGGAAAGAAGGTGTGCACGGGAACTGTACAAATAGAGAATACATGAAAATAATTCTTTCATTGTGGAGGAAGATGACTTTCATTATGCGGGATTAATGTGCTATGTAAGGGATAGAGTACCACGTCTATATGAAAAATTCTACTACATTGAAAGATTCTTTTATAAGGTATGTGAGAGAAATATGTGAAGAGAGAACGTGTGCATAATTGTGGAACAAGTGACACACTTGTATTTGTTAGCACAAATAACAAATTAAAAAACAAATTTCATCTCATGTCAGAAAATAAGAATTCAATTCACAAATGAAATGAAAATTAGATACCTAACAAAATTTTAACAAGCAACTTTTCTATAGTTGCATTTTTCAACTATTTTTTTGTTTGGAAAATGGATGTGTGGGAATTGTGGAAAAAAGAGTGTGCAAAATATTGAGTCAAAAACTAGTATAGTGTGGAAGGAAGGTGTACAAAATAACTATGAGTGCATGCGAGAGTACAAAACATAGCAACAAAGCAATTATGAATGCACATATATGGATTAAGTTTTCATTGTGGAAGAATATGACTTTCATTGTGTGGGATTGAGGTGCTATGTAATAGGTAGAGTGCCACTTCTATAAGAAAATGTGTGCCCCACAAAAGAAACACGGCCTTAATCAATTAATTAGTGGTAGAGGAAGGGCCTATGCTGCGTTGCAACTATTCCCTTTGTTTTAGTTTTAGTCCTTGCAACTATTCCCCTTATTTTAGTTTTAGTTTTAACTTTATCATGATTTTAGTAGCGTTTTATTTTATTTTAGATTTAGTTTTATTCCCTTACCTTTATTTTTACTTGTTTTTTATATCTAAATTTTAGTGTTTTGTTTCTAAAATCTTAGATTTTTTATTTATTTGTTTGTAATTGACTTTTTTAGTTTACTTTAGTTTGATTATTCTAGCTTTATTTTATTTTATTATTTTTCTATTTTATTTTATTTTTGTTTTGTTTTGTTTTAAATTTATTTTTAAATTTTTTTTTTGGGTGGACTCTCTGATTTACATGTCCATTAAGTATCCCTCAACGGGGAAGGGTAGCCAAGATTTGAACCCAAGACTTCGGTTCGGTGAGACTTCATTTCCACGGCCAATTGCCGCTTGAGCTACCCCATGTGGACAATTTATATTTAATTATTTTAATTTAGTTTCATTTTAAATTACTTTAGTTTTTAGTTTTAATTCATTTTTATTTAATTTAAGCTTTATGTTATTGTTTTTATTATTTTAGATTTTAGTGTTATTTTATTAATTGATATATTCATTTAGATTTAGTTTTATGAAATTTTAATAATTCATATTTGATTTCAATATCAATCAATGGTTTATCATTGGGATTGCAATTTGCAAATGGAAAATTTGAAGCCTAAAATCAAGGAGAATCATAAACTCACATGATTATAAAAGTGGCATGAGTGCAAATTTCAAGGGGGCCTAAACAGGGAGAAACAAAACATGTGCTATCGTTAAGTCTTTTTCATTAATTCGATAACTAGGGCTAGTATTTTGAAGGTGAAGAACTATGCATTACTGTCAAGGTCAATTTTGGAGGACTAGAAACTTTTTAAGGATAGATTAGCAAAAGGAACCAGGCTTGTGTATTGTTATCTTGCTTATTCCTAATGTTGATGCTTTCCATAGCTAGAAAAATTATCTTGGGGTTTTGTATAATGCTTGCTAACCTCAACAAATGATTTGAAAACTGTTAATTAGTGAAAATATATTTTCTATAATGATGGGTAGACTATTCTGGCACTTTGTTGTAGATGTGTTGTATTATTGAATTATGAGAAATGAAACAATTTTCATTTATTGAATTGAATTATCATACTTATTTTAATGAATTACATTATATGTTAAAATGTGGATTTAACAAATTGTTTAAGAATTGAACTATTGCTTATTTTAAGAAGTTTATATTCCTCCTAACATCTTTCTGTTAAAATGTTTTTTCTCCCAATTGGGATATATGAATTACTTCTTTACAAATAGGTAACTTTGGATAGATTAGTGATTTTTATTATATTAGATTTCATTTAGGTTTATAAACATTATCAAAATCTAATTTTGAGGAGCATTTCATTTAGTGGCAACTGGGTCCACATACTAGTGGATGTCACTATACCAAAAGAATAAAGGCGTAATTAGAGCCTTGATAAGGCGACAACCCCTTATTGTAGGTAAGGAAATTTTTCCTATAAATAAAGAATAAAACATCTGTGTGTGTGCACATGAGCCTGAAAGGAACTGTATTTCAATTAGAGACAACAACAATAAGTAGAAGAGAAGCAACAACAACAATGGATTGACCTATACGCCTTTGTGTGTGAGTGGGAGTCTCAAGAGAAGGATAAGGAAACGATTCCTTGCCATGTTACAACTTTAGACATGTATACCTTTTTAGGGATGTTGATATCCTTACGTTTTATGAAAATGTTGCGTCCCTTAGGGGAAAGAAACATTTTTACAATAGTTTAATCATCAATGGATCATGGGAGGTAGGAATTTAGGGTCAGTCCTAATATGTTGTATCAACCACAGTGGAAGTCATATATTTTTATCATGAATATTTCCAGGAGGGGGAAGGTTTGGCCTCACTTCCTTGATCTACCAATTGGTATTGCTAGAGAGGGCTAGCTAGAATATGTTGAGAGATATGATATAATGTCGATACTTCACAAGATGAACTTCAAGATGCTAGGAACTGGCTGTAGATAGATTCCTTTGGTGTACAAGGTGTTAGGTATATGTCCCTTATTAACACAATATTGACACACTTCACATCTAATGGGTAGTGCATTATTTGTGCTTTAATGTATTATGTAGTTATTTTAATTTAGTTTAAAGGTTGAAGATATTTTTGTAGCGATTTTTTTCTCTACAATGTTGAAACTTCATTTTTTATGGGAGTATGTCCTTCCCATTTACATTAGAGTTCTTCACTTTGTTTTTTGGTATTTTTCATGCCACATGACCAACGATGCCCTGATTCCCTCCTAGGACTATGAATTATGCCTATCTGCACATGTGGGGGTATTTGTTTCCCATGAGGGGCCAAAGGGAGTAGAAATGTACCTTGGTCAATAGGGAGATATGTGATTTTTTATTTAGAGAAGACAATCCTATGATATACCTTGTGAAATTTCTTTTGAAAAAAGTATTATTTATATTTATTCATAAATATTTTGTAAATATTGGTTGTTGGGTAAATAATAAGATTAAGCAATAAATGTAAATATTAATAGATTGTTATGAATGGATTATTATTGACTCCACTTATTGTTTATTTGGTGATATAAGAGGAGACACTGCATGTGTAGTTAGGCTCTAGACTATCAAGAAATAGTTATGAACCAATTGTAGTCCAAGAAAGGACAATTGTAACAGTTAAACAAAAAACAATATCCATCTTTAAAATGATTCCTACCATCGAAATGAACATGATGCGAGATAAAGGTCATGGGTGGAAGTAGGAAGATAGATTGTGGAGATAAAGGTAATATGAGTACTGAGGTTCTAGTGGGATAGAAAGACTAGAATTGCAAGAATAATTAGCCCAGATCTTGTTGGAGTTGCGAGGGCTTGAGGAGGAAATTTGTTGAAGTGGCTAGTTCAACTCCTGAAAGAAGGGATTTACTAAGGCTTGGGGAAATTTTTGTGGAATAAATTCATTATTTTATTTTATATGCATACAAATATGATTTGCTAATGTGTATATGGTCTTTTATTTACTTAAATGAGAAAAAGTTAACCTGCAATTTGAAATTACTGTGTCCATAAATCACGAGAAAATTAGGAAACATGTTTAGGGATAAAGTTTAATAAATAATTCACACACACACACATCGATAACATGGTTAGCATGGTTATGGGAAAACACTAAGGAAAGGCCCTTAGGTTATCCTCCATAACATGCAATCCTTCAATGAGTAATAATAAGCCCTAGAGAAATAAGAAATAGAAACTAGGAAGTCGCGAGTCATGTTTTCTAATTTTGGTGAATGAGGATTATTCTTAATTATGTTATATATGTGGATAACTAAATAGAAACATCAAATTATATTAGGGTCCAATAGTGCTTTGTACTAAGCCAAAGATTATAAATATACACAAAATGACTTATGTCAAAAATACCGTCTTCCATTATAGATATGTCTTAAATACAAGTTACACAACATCCATTTGGATGTAAGAAAAAAATATCTATTAAAAATAAAATAAAAAATATATTAATTGTATAAATATCAAGTTTGATACCCACTATACATGGCCTCAAAAGAGGAAAAATCATGCAGTCCATATTTATTTAATAAAGTCCCTAAGGAGTGAGATGTAGAAACCCAAATACAAGATTCATGCATCATATGTCTCCTTGGTTGAGGAAACAATTGTATACACATAATTTAGAAAAAATATATGTGGAAAAACATGAAGTACACTAAACTATAAACCAAAGATGATAACACAATTAGATATGGCCACAAATAGGGGTAAACTAAAAAATATTATGTGAGAACATGAACAAAAGAAACAAAGTTAAATGTATATTTCCTTTTCTTGTTCCAAATGATTATGAGGAAATGTGTATTTATTAAGAGAAACCATTAATAAAAGAATACCTGAATATAAATCAAGAAATTTACTTTATAACCCAAAAGTTAGAATATATATAAAAAAAACATTAGGAAATACAACCCGGTTCTATACGACCTTGTTCGAGAAGGAGAATTACTTTATAATGTAAATCCAAATTGGAATATATTCAAGTTATAGGAAAATGGACTTATGCACATAAAATCTGACAAAGTATACATCACATAGTAGTTTTAGTTTTAGATAATAGGGTTTTACATAAAAAAAAATGAAATAAAAGAGGAACAACATGTCAAATTCCTTGCCCTCTCTAGTGCGAAAATAATCTCCAAGGTTAATTGTCTACAATAGAGAAAAGGACATGAAGTAGGTACCTGTAACAAGCTAAAAATTTAGAAAACCTTGAATGAAAACCCTCCCTACTATTGAACTCTCGAATGGTGGAAATGTACAAAATTAAGATATCAAAGATAAGACAAAATTATGTTAGCAACAAAAGTTAAAAGAAAAATCCTAAAGGAATTCTAAGAGAAAAAAAACGTAAAATAGAGACTAAGAAATTGCCTTGAAAAAAATTGACAGTAAATAAATACTTCCTATCATGTAATAGCAGGATGAGGGTTTCATTATTTACCCTTGTTGAATTTTTTTTACCTTGAATATAAATTAGACATGCATAGATATAGGCACAACAAAAATGGAAACAATCTTCCTGAGTAATTACCTAAGTGAATATGAAGGAAGGAGTTCAGACATGACCCACACAACCTTGTGTTAGAAAAATACATGGAAGGAAAATGACAACCATGGGTGAGATCCTGGAGGGAAAAAAAAAAAAAAGAAGTTAAGACATAACTAAGGGTATATAACGTGAAGTATCCCTAACCCTGCTCCTACAAGAATAATGAAAATGTTACATAACCACTCTATAAAAAAAATCAAGAAATAAGTCATTAAAAAAATAAAAATGAAACTATTAATGAAGGGAGAAAAAATACAAGAAACAAGAATATGGGTGAAGAGGGCTAGTACTTGTGGCACTGATAATATCACAACCTTTTCCAAGCCACACAATCTCTGCATGTATTATAGACAAAAAAAATCTCTCAGAAATTGTAAATAATCACCATAATGACACCAACAAGGTTTAGAAACCCTTAAGAAGCAAGGAACCTTTAATATTTTGCAGAGCATTGTCCACAAAAACTAGATGTGCAAATGATGCTTAAGACAAAGGAGGATGGGTGGGGGATGGGGGAGCAGTTACCCTAACCACCTGGTAGTGAACCCTCACCATCGGATCCTTGTCAGTGATCCATGCCATTCACATTATGCATATAACGTGATTGGGTCTATTTTGTCATATGGAATCTAGGATAAGTAGCTACCATCACATGGCCAACACAATAGCCAAGACCCACTACTCATCCTTGTGGGTGCTCCATAGTTACATTTTAACATAATTGAAAACTCATAATCCTCAAGGATCAACATTGCAAGGGAATAAAATATGTGTGGTGCTAATCGATAGTACCAAATATGGCTATGATTCACCAACATAAAATAAAACACTAAATTAAAAGAAAAACTAGGCAAAGATTAAGCTCTACTAAAAGACTAATGTATAAATCATCGTCGATAAGGAAGAACCATCTATTCAAAGGTAAGAATAATACCCACTATTTTAAATAATTATATTGGTGAAAGAATGGAGCTAGTTACACTCTTTGGTGAAAGAGGGTGTGTTTGGGTGGAAAAGGCAATAGCTTGATCGAGCTCTTTGGACATTAAACAGGTAGCTCGATCAAGGGATAAAATCTAACCCTTGATCGAGCTATAATGCTTAATCAAGCTATAGCACTCTACACATGCCATATGTACAGATCACGGGTAAACTAAGAGCTCTACCAAGAGTAATAGAGCTCGATCGAACATTTGAGCGTTTAAATCAATCTCGCCAACCACCCCACCAATTTCCTAGAGACTCAAACTAAGGTAGGTATTCTATCCTTTGCCTTTCTTATTTAATTATTTTTTGCAAAATTAAAGAGATTAATTAAGAAGAAAAGCATGTACAAATACCATGAAAACCAATTAATTTAAAAAAAAATTATACAAAAACCACGAAAACCACAAACAAGGACCCTTCAAAAAAACTTAGAAAATCACAAAACTAACAAAGAAAACCATAAAAGTTCCCTTCAAAACAACTTACAAAACCACAAAACCAACTTAGAAAATCATTAAAAAAAACCCTTCAAAACAACCTCAAAAACACTTTGAAACCACCACAAAAAATATAATTTAGGTTTTAAATTTGTTTCTTATTTGCAATGTTTTATTTATTAAATGCATATTTTTTGTTTTGAAAGGTAAAAGTTTATTTTTTTCTAATTATTTTAGGTGTTAAAGTTTTCTTTTTAGCAATTTTGTGATATAAATTTTCAACTTTTCAATTTTTTATTATTCAAAATGCATTTTAAATTTCTAGCAAATTTGACTCACAATATACCCTAAAAAACTCCAAAATCTCCAAAAAAAAAAACAACCAAATTATAAATAACTAAATTAGTAGCCTGAAATTGATATAATGAATACGGTTTGCTCATATTGAACTTCTATTTATAAAATAAGAATTCTTCTATATTATTATTTTAAATTTAAAATTAACTTTACATTTTTTTTAAATATAATAAATATAATAGGATTCTAATTTTAAAAATAAAATTAAGAATCTAAAAGAAATAAATTATATATATATATATATATATATATATATATATATATATATATATATATATATATATATATATATATAAATATATATATATATATATATATATTATATTTATACTATATATATATATAGATATAGATTATATAATATATAGTATATTATATATTGGAATTTAACAATTAATACCAAGCAAGAGACTAAGAACAATAAATAAACTAGAACTTATACACAATAATTAAAACACCAAAATGTCCTGCAACACAATTTGAGCCATTTTATGAATTTTATAATAAAAGAGTACATAAAATGAGCTGATTTTTTGGAACTTGGGCTTGCTACACAATTTATGCAAACCCCATGTAGTACAAACTATGATCTGGAGGAAATATTGCCCCAAACTGGTATTGTGCACTACCTAAAAAATTACTACAACTGCTACTGGAATGGAATTGAAGATTCTACCCTAAAGAATGCTCAGATCACCTTAAAATTGTAGCCACAGACTCCCCTCCAAAACCCAAGAAATACCCAGAAATTGTTTAGCCCAAGTCCAAGCCAAAACTGAGCCCACCAAGTGATGCAGACTCCCTAGCTAACTAGCAATTTTCCCTGCTATAAGAATGAGAATTTAAGGCCCGAATATTGCCTAAAAATTCTATAAAATTGGTCACAGACTCCTCTAAGTAAACCCACAATATCCCATAAAGGGTGTGGGTTGAATCCAGTGTGCCTCGACGACCCCAAGAAATGTGTATGGTTCTAACTAGATGGAAAAATGCCCTGTAGAAATAATTATACTATATAAGGCCAATCAATTACTATAAAAATCTCCTCCATGCCCTACAAATCATTCCAAGCCTCTTTATTTCTCTTTAGCCTAAACTTCCCAAATATCCCTATCAAAATGTATGCGCAATAGCTATCCAGAAATCCCTGAAATAGATTAGTTTGACCCTCCAAAATTTAGCACTCTTGGCCCTGCAAATCACCAAAGGAAAACTGTCCCTCCCAATGGATAAATATATGCAAATTCTTCAGCCAAAACTCCACTATTTTCTAGCTTCTCTCAGCCCCTTCAAATTTCCTTCTGCACCCTAAGAGAAGCATGCTCCAGCTAGAAATGGTTTGCAATGTAGCTGCTAGAGAAGCCCTGAGATGTGCTCCTTCTTACTCCCCTAGGGCGACACTCGAAGCTCACCAAAGGTAGAGGTGGAATTCCCACCCAAAAATTCCTTGTGCTGAACAACACGGTTGTGTTGGCTTAGCAGCTCAAGAGAACTAATGTTGAAATTATAAAATAACTAAAGACCCCCCAAATGAGAGCCTGCTTTCTCTATTTATAATTGTTGGCCTCTCTCTCCCTTGGTGGCCTCTACTTTCCACTAGTTCATCCCATTTCTTTTTGTCTCTCTTGCTCCACAAGTGTGCATTCCATTTTTGTCTCTCTTGCAACCCCCACTTGCCAATGAGATGCAATCTTGCCTTTTCACTCAACCTCCTCAAGTAGAAATCATATCTTAAACTCAAACTACAAAATTGTGCTATGACTAGAACCTCCCTAGTAAACTTCATTAATCTCCTCAAATGAAAAATCAAAATTGGTTATATTATAGTCCTCCCTAGAAAAAATTGTGTGTCCTCAAGCAATGCCTAAACAAATGCCATCTCTAGTCGTTGATCCCCACTATTGTTACAAACTATGCTAGGGTCCCAAATACACCACTAAATCATCACTAACATTTGTAGTGTCCTGTCATGAAGGAATCCATCAATACCAAGATCCCAATCCGTCATGTCTAACGTGAAGCTCCCCTTTCTCCACTCACTACCCTACCATGTATAAGTACCACAAGCCCTCTGCATACCATGAATGGGTAGGGAATCATGATCATGATAATGTAGCACTCTATCCAACTCCTCATGAAGCTTCCCTACTAAGTGGTCCATCTCATACACTTCAAGAGTAAACTCCCGAAGATACTACCAAATCCCCGTAGAGATAAAGTCTCATACATGTGAGCTTCCCTTGATATCTTCCTATTGATTCCCCTATCATGCTGATGAAGTCCCCCACACCATCAGAAAATCACTAAATCCAAATGGAAGATCTGAATGATCTCTCCCTATGGAAATCGGTTCATCCCCAATGGTAGTTGTACTGCCAAATCCTTTGATGCCCAGGTACCATGCTAGTCTCAAATGGGTTCCACCATGTTGTCGTTGCACAACTCTAACCATGGCAATCTGCCCATCACGTGGAAGTTGTATCCTCCTCTCTTGGGACCTAATGCAAAACTATCTATAGAGACCCAATGCATCTGGCCGAAGAATCTCCACGATGTCACGACCAACCCATCCAACACTGACCCTGATTTATAGCATCAATAAGGAAAACCAACTTTGCTATGCAACAAAAGCCTCAATGCGTCCCCACATGTTAAACCGTGTGAGTTGGGTTATCCTCTATCCTGATCCCACTCATCACAAACAGAGTGACCCATCAACCAACCAACTCCCTGGATTCCATAGCCACAATAGTTGCAACATAGTCCTCACAACTATTGGCACCAACCTGTACCACATCTCAAGTCCCTGCATGAAATCAATTAATGGACTCCCTTCACCATGAAACAATTTAGTGCGTGTGAAATTGCCATTTGTTGACCATACCACGTAGTGGGATCTATCATCCTACCTCCTAAAAGCACTCCCAAACACTGCCTAGAGTCTAAATATCCATATGCAAGTAAGGTACACCAACCATTGTAGATACTCATGAGACACCTCAGAATGTCTCCCCAAATTGGGTTCATGCATCTCCTATAGTGTGGGCTCAAGCATGGTGCAAGTGTTACCTCTATAGAAGATCAGACTATCCCCAAGCATGCATCCACGAACTTGCACCCTAACCATATGCCACAACTAGAAAGCCTCTCTTCTGATGCACTATGTCCCATCCAACTATCTCAAACTATCCTCTATGATCCTATTTCTCATAATGTGAGCATCAAGAGATGATATCCAAGTCCACAGTGTCAGTGTGAAATGCTAGAGAGTGAAAAATGGAAGCTCATAGTTGGCCATGTCATTAACTCATTCTACAAATTTGAGTGTGCCAAAACCAATGGTGTGTCTAACCACTCTACTAATAAACCCACGATGATGTGATATGCACGTCCTCATCTTCCCAGGTACACCTATGTGGCCCAACTCCTCACATGCAATCAAGAATAACACTACCATGTCGAACCTCAATAGCTCTAGTGCCCAATAGATCAACAAGAAAGCATTGTCTCCATATGATACCCTTTTTTGTGGCCTGACAATGCCACCTCCTCCTATCTACTCCTTCCAGAGTTGTCTAATTATCCTAGAATCCCATGTCAACCCAAAATGCCATGGAAACTCATGAAATATTCCCGCTCCTTTGTCAATCCATCTTGTCACTAGTGCTGTCAAGAACTCTCAATAAGATATGAAAATGTGTGTGCGCCCAACCACCAAATCCATCATGCAAATAATACCATCACCTACAGAATCTATGATGTCATGGAGAATCCCACCTAGATCCCAACAATAGTTTGGTTCTTGAGCTGCTTTGGTAACCCACAACCTCAGTTGGACTATGGCCATGGATGCATCTAACCTCCTAGACAGATCCACCAAATACCAACTCAATATCTCTCACCATACAAACCTGAGAGAGGGATCAAATGCATGAAAAACCATACATGGAACATTTCCTCCATCATGAAAATTTTGCACCCTGCGCAACTCGTGTCACCCCATCTCACTAGTCTAGCATATCCATGTAATCTGCCTAGGTAATGCAGCCTCTCTCTCACCAACATGCAGAGGTGGCCCAATAATGCCAAAAGTCTCACCGATGTATGCCTAAAGGGGATTATCGTCTGAAAGTATGACATTTCTATTGGCTTCCTATGCATCTGGTTTCTCCTCATTGATGGATAATGCTAAGGATGGATGCTCATCCTCCTCCACGGTGGGCTCAACATGAACCACTAATTTTCCTTCCAAAGATAGCTCATCATGCATAACATCCTGAAGCATTAGCGATAGGTAGCTATCATCTGGATAATCTGTCACAAATGCCTCTATACCTATCAAATCCTAATTAGTGATGGATGTCTTCTAGCACCTTGTTAGGGCCTAAATCTACGTCAGGCTGAGAAAGGTAGGTTTACGGTAACATCAAACCACGCTTAACCTGGTAGCTAGCCGTACCAAGTCAAGGGAGGGCTCTTTCCTTGTCAATATCAAAGGAAATATGGCAAGTAAGGCTTGATATGACTGATATGAATACTAATTTTAGGCTAGGTATGTTTTCTCAAAGGAATTTGATTGATTTTAATGGTTGGTTACTGGATCAGATGGGGAAGGCAGCTTTGGGTACAGGAAATCAGCACAAATTTGCAGAGGTTTTTGTGGGGCGAGGTAGGCAAGAGTTTTATCACTTTGAAATGAGTGTAATGGTGAGTTTAAAGACTGGTGAGGAGCTGGAGAGGGCATGCAAGTGTCATGAGTCCTCTTCAATCAATAGAAAACATGTAAAACTAAATAAACCGCAAGGCAGAGCATTAAAAAACCAATGGATTCTACCTTTTCCTCTTGATTCATCTAGTTATGTAGAATAGAAAGATGATGGCACACATAAACATAAGATAAACTGAATTACAAAGAAGAAAACAATGCTAATGCACATTACCACAAGAATCCCACAAAATGCTACAAAACCCTAGTTCATTTCCTTGCCAAATTGCAAAAGTGATGAACAAAGTAGCTCAATGCATCTACAAGAGTCCAACCTTAACAAATGACTAAGAAAGTAAAAGATATAGGCATCAAACCACCTATGCTAGCAATCAGGGGTTGAATCCATGAGTCAAGGAGTTGTTTCAACAAGAACTAAACTAGGAACTGAAAAATAGGCAGTGGAACAACTTGCCTCTAAAACTATGGAAACTGATTCATTCATACTCAAACCAGCTCTAACTGTTGTATCTACCTCCTCAAATAATTTTTCATCATATTTTAAATCATATTGCATCAATTTACATCATATTACATCACTAATTTACCAAGAGGGAAGAAAAAGTCAAACTAACAACAAACTGGGTGAAATTCTGAACAAACAGGCAAAATTGGCAAATTTTTCTCCTATGCACAACACTTTTTCAAGGGAACATTTGGAAGGCCTCCCGATGTCCAAATAAGGTGCATAATAGGTCATTGGAAAGCTTGGTGAGTCTACTTTCTGGAACAACTTGAATTTTTGGATTTGGAGTCCGTTTGGCATTAGAAAAATGAAATTTTCCAACACTACTTCCTATGTGGCAAAAAAGTGGCAGAGAGGGCACTTTGTGGGTGTTTTTGGCCCTTTTGGAGGTCCAAAACTTGTCAAAATTTCTCAACCATTTGTGAGTATGCATAATTTTTCATGTTGATTCCAAAAATGCAAACGTTTTTTCAAATGGATGCCTCCATCAAAAGCACAACGCCGATGGCACTGCACACATGCTAAATTTTTTTTTTTTGTTTTGCTTCAAAAATGACAAAAATTTCACCAGATTTCTTGAAATTTGGTATGAATGATCCTTTTTATGTGCTATGCTAGGTAAATGATGCTTAAACCAAGATATTGAGCTTATCATACTCTTTTTTGCTTCTCAAAGCTCTCTTTAGTTTAGCCTTTAACCTCCTCACCCTTGTTTTGCAAATTTTATTTCGGGTTAAGTAGTGATAGGCCATATGGCGCAAAATTTTCTTCTCTTTGTTAGCTCTCTCAAGAAATTTATCTAGGTGAATGTTATTCCTCTCTAACCATGATTCCCAGTCAGCCTCAATTTCCTGCTCAAGGGGTGTCATTTTGACTTCTCTTCTTTTTGTCGCTTGCCTGTTTTCTCTAATTGTTTGCAGCTCCATAATAGTTTATTTGTAGTCTAGTTGTTTGTTTTCCTGCTCAAGAAAGCTAATGATCCATTTGTTCCTCTCAAGGTCAAGTGACAAGGTTTGGATTTCAGCCTCCTTTTCTTTGATGATCATATCTTTGAGTCTTGAGCTTTGAGGGCCCAAATCAATGCCATCCTCCTCAACTAGGACAAAATCTTTGTCTTGCCCTTCAGTAACACCTTCATCATGCACCTGTTACTTTCCTTTGTCTTTTTCCTATACCTATTCAGCTGAAGAATAAGGAAATTTCCTTTTCACCCGTGATGAATATAGTATTTGCCTATGGTCCGGTGAAGAAAACGAGACCCCTTCCACCCCTGGTGAAGATAGTACTTGTTTGGCAGCAACAAAAAGCCTCTTGGTTCCTTTTTCATAAGTAACAAACATTGGCACAACTATAGCTTTAGTCTCATGAACATCTGGTTGTCTTGAAGGCCCTCCTTCCTTTTGAAACCTTGATGAAATCACCCGAGGGCCTTTGAAAATCTCATGTGCAATGAAATTATCCCATGATATGTTCAACAAGCTAAGGTGATGCAAGACAACAATTTTAATCAGTGAGAAGTGCTAAATGTTGTTGAACTGCTGAGGAAAAGGTTTCATTTACACATATAGAGCCATATTCTCAATATTCCTACAGATAAAATATGTGAAGTTCATCATCCAGACTCTTGTGAAATGCATCAACAATCTGACATGGTATGTATACAGACGAGAAAACCTCCCTTCACAGGTGAAAGACTTAAGGATGAGTTTCTTGTGAGAAGAATAAGTGTCCTACAAATATTTGAAAGGAAAAACCTTGCTAATTTGTGTATGAAAACTGGCCTTGATGTAAGACTCATAATGCTCTCTGCCCACATGTTTCCCCTTATTCCATTGTTCACCTACATTAGGGATGTCTGTTGCTGTTGCAATGGTTTTAGGTGTCAAGGTGAAAGAGACACTAGCGAGGTTCACCTGGCCATTGTGAAGTTGAAGAAGAAACAATCTAGCCAGCTCATGATGATACTTCACCCTCTCTACCATTTCACAAAATTGATAACAGGATTGATGTTTAAAACAAGTTACTGCAAGAGGGAAAGCAAGTAATTATGTTTGAGTGGTGGGCTCCTCCCGAATGATTTTCCCTCCTTTATGTGGTTTTCTTGGTACATGGGCTTCTTGGGAAGAATCACTAACAATTTCATCATCCCTCTCATAGGATGAGTTTGTCTCCATGCTTGTGAATTTGGAGTAAAAACTGATGAGTATGAAGATATTTTTTAAAATGTGAGGGTGAATATTGTATGTAGGAAACGACTGTTGTTTTTCTTTTGGGACATGAGGGAATGACTGATATGATGACTGTAGATGAGGGTTTTGATGATGGAATGGATGTAAGAGGGAATAGGAAATAGGAAATAGGGTTTGGGAATATAATATAGGGTTAGGGTTTGGTAATATAGTATATGGTTAGGGTTTGGTAATAGAGAGTGGGGTTTTGGGAGGTGAGTGCCAATGATTTTGGGAGAGGCAAAGAGAAAGGGGTTTAGGGAAATTTAGTTAAAGGGCATGGGGTGTAGAAAAATAATCAAAGGGGAATAAAAATAGCAGAAGACAATACCCTATGCAAATTTGACAAAACAATTTGGAAACAACTAGGGTTTAGTTTTCTAGACATACAAATCATCACCACTGATGGAAAACTCCTCGCTAGACAGGATGAGAAGCTTCACTTACTTGTTGAGAGGTCAATTGTGAAATTTGAGGTAGAGGAAGGTGATGAAAATTGATTAGAAGCTCACCAGATAGGTGCACAACGCTGCCTCTCAGGTGCGCAACGCACTTTGTATGAGTAGTGCACGAACAAATTACAGTGCAAAAATTGCACCAGATGCATAGCGCTAGGTAGGTGCGCAACAACAAAGCTCGGGTGCGCAGCACCAGTGAGATTTCAGGATTTTTGCTCAATTTTTGTCTCTTTCTCCCAAAATCACGATTTTGCCTTTAGCTCCCTCTCATTGCAACAAATGAAGACTTAAAATGCATAAATGAGCCCTTATATCTCCTTGCTTTAATTTTTTCATTTACCAAACCCACTTTTCTAATGTCTTAATCACTTTTCTTTAAAAATTATGTTCTTTTTTATTTGCAGTTTGACTCTTCTTGATCATTTGATGAACTAATGCATTGATGCTTTTGTTTCTTGTAGTGGCTGGAGTTGGCAAGGTGACTAAGGGCAGTAGCTGGAACTTATTACATATAGAAACATTGAAATTACATAAAATTTGTACATGAAATGAAAAAACCCTATTTTCACCTCAAAACAGAGTTTTAAGGTAAAAACCATTTATGAAGCATATCATCAGCGAATTTACGATCTTATGAATTTATAAAACCTCCTCCTATGCTTGCTGACCTTTTATTGAGTTTTGGATGACCATGGTGGCAAACCCTAGACCTAGTGAGACTAAAAACCCTAAAATTGATTTTGGTAAATAGACTGAAACAAAAATAACAGTAAATGACCTAAACATGTGAAGATAGGCCAGCAGGTAAATACCATGAGCGAAATTGACAATGAACCACTGCCATCAGTTGATCCATGACCTAATAGAATTCAGCTGATCAGATGGGACACCTAAAATGCATGCAAAAAGAGAAACTTCATCACTGATGGAGGGATGAAGATGCCGACTCTAGCATTAGCTCCAGTGGGGATGGTAGCTCCTAGGAGGTGCCAAGAACTACAGATCTCTGCAAAAGTAGATCAGTGCCTCTTCCATTGGGCAAAATGGAGTCAATAACTTCAACAAACTAAAACCAATATCTTGACTCAAAACTGACTCAATTACAAGACTGAAAACTGACTCAAACAACCCACACTAAATAACCAAAAATTGAGGTAAGACCTTTAGTTATATAGTCTTCATTTCGGGGCCCAAACTAATTGAATGACGACAGTACACATTTTGTATGAAGGAAATAAAATGGTAGGTACAATGACAAATTATGACAGTAGAAAACTTCTCAAAGATAATACTATTTCAGCAGCTGACCATTGACTGGCCCTCCTGGACAATCTTCCCCATTCATTTCTTTGAAGAGAAAAGAATTTTGACCTAGATATGCAACAATTCTATATGGTCCTTTCCACGGATTCTCGAAATTTTTGTGCTTGCCTTCGTCCTCCTTTCCAGCATCCCACTTTAGCACTATTTCTTCAATCTGAAACTTATTTGCCTTTGCCTTCCAATCATAGATTTTCTTGATTCTCTCCTGCAACTTGAAGGTATTCTATAAAACCTCCTCTCTCGTCTGCTGTAAATGGATCATTTGGCTTATTCTTTGCTGAAAATGATCCTCCTCGCTGCCAGTTTCTTGCAGAAGTTTTACAACCAGGACTGCAAGAGATGTTGGGAACACCGTGTCAATACCATATACTATTTCGAACGAAGACATGCCGATTGACTTCTTCTGACTTACTCTATCCACCCGTAGTTCATTAACCAACTTCTTGTGCCAACTCTCTTTGTTTATTTCCAGCATCTTTTTGATGATGTTGACCAATGATTTGTTTGAAGATTCAGCCAATCTGTTACCTTGCGGATAGTATTCAGTAGAATGCCCCAAGGTAATTCAATCTTTGCTACAAAAATCAATCATCTTTTTGGACTTGAAAGCTATTGCGTTATCTATAATTAGCTTGTCAGGACAACCAAAATGTGACAAAATATTATTTTCAAGAAACTGAATTATTACCACATTTGTAGCCTACCGAGTGGGGATTGCCTCAATCCAATTTGTAAAATAATCCATCGCTATTAAGATCCACTTGCGCTGAGCTGAAGATGAAGGATGAATCTCTCCAATAAAATCTAGGCCCCACTGCTGAAATGAAGCAGTTACTTCAACTAGCTTGAGAGGTAAATGCTACAATTTTCTCCTTCCCTGAAAAATCTCACATTGATGACATCTTGTAATAGTTTTATAAACACCAACAAAAAGGGTAGGCCAATAGTACCCTGCTCTCAAAATTTGATTAGCTGTCGTCTTCTAAAATAGGTGACCTCCATAGTCTCCCTTGTGAAAATCATCCATGGCATGTTTTACTTCCTCCTCAACCAAACAATTCAGCAAAATACCTCTAGGATCTTTCCAATATAGTGCATTATTCATAATACAAAATTTAGCAGCCTTTAGTTTCAAAGTTCTACTTTTATTTTTAGCCATCCCGGGTGGCAGTGAAAGGTGCTAAAGCACATATACAATATCTGAATACCAAGGAGAATGGAGAAAAATTTAAAATTCCTGAACAAGTGAACTGTCTTCATCTTCTTCGGACATAGCAGCAATCAGGTTTATGTCCAAGGCATGCAAATTAGACTCCGCCATCAGTCTTGCTAGACCCTGCCCCTTGATGAGCTTCATTGGCTTTATCTCCAAGTCATATTCTAACAAAGCTATGATCCATTTGCCTCGCCTCCCTTCCAAATCTATTTGTACCAAAACATCTTTGATGGCTATGTTAGGGACATAAGCAAGAATATGAGAGTGCATAATATATACCCAGAAATATTTCAAAGCTTTCACCAAGTCAAGAGCTTGCTTTTCAATAATGTTATATTTTAAGGTTGCCTCTCTTATTGTCCTGCTAAAAAAGGCAATTGGCTTTTCAAGCTGGTCCCTTTTCTACATTAGAACTACAGCCATAGTATGCTCAGAAGCAAATGAAAATAATATGAAATCTTGGAAATAATTTAGGCTGATTAAAATCGGAGCTGAAGAAAGAGCCACTTTACCAAGATGAAAGAATTGATGGCTTCTTCAGTCCACTTTACCACACTATCTTTCTTCAACATATTTGTAATTTCCCTCAAGTGTTCAGCTAGATTTGGCACAAAACGACGTAAGAAGTTCATATTACCATTAAATTATTGGATCTACTTTTTACTACGAGGAAAATTAATTTTCTGAATCGCTTCCACTCGAGCAGGATCAATGTAGATGCCCTCCTTGGATATTATGTGACTGAGAAGCTTCCCCTCATCCATGGAAAACAAGCTCTTTTTGGGATTGAGTGATATGCACTATTTTCTGCAACGTTGAAAAACAATTTTCAGATGGTAAAGATGCTCCTCATCTGAATTAGAAAAGACAGTCAAATCATCAAGATACACGACTAAAAATACATCTTTTTCATTTGCAAAGGCAATATCCATAGCCTGCTGAAATGTTGCACCAACATTCTTTAAACTAAATGGCATCTTGGTGTAAGGGAATGTTCCCCATGGAGTGGTGAATGATGTTTTGTCCTTGTCATCCTCATGGACCCAAATTTGATTGTAGCCAAAATACCCATCGAGCACCGACATATGCCCCAACTACTCTTTGGAGTATGTGGTCCATTTTTGGCAACGGATAATTATCTTCCAAAGACACCTTATTTAAATCTTTGAAATCAACACATAATCTAATCTCACTTGTCTTATTCCGCATGGGCACCAAATTGGAAATCCAATCTGAAAATCTTATTGGAACGATTGTACCACCCTTGTACAATTGATTCACCTCTTTCTCTATTCATGGAAGCAACTTTGAATTTATCCTTCTCAACTTCTGGTGAAATGGCTTTTGGTTTGGCTTGATTGGAATGATGTGCTGAATTATACTTTTATTGTACTCCTTCAAATCTATATAGTCCCATGCAAATACATCAGTAAATGAAGACAATAAACTAATGTATTTTGCCTTTACCTAGGGAGGTAATTCCTTTGACAGCTTCACCATCTTTGGATTTTCTGTTGTTCCAATATTCACATCTTCAACTCCCTTTTCGGTCGGCACTAAGCTTGGCTTCCGGGCTACATCATCTTGGTCAAATAATTCCTCTAAAGGTATAAGACCTTTAGGGATGACATTTTCCTTTAGCTGCAAAACTTCCATCTAATTTACCTCTATGTTTGGTTCACCATCATCTTGCTCACCATCTATAGACGTGTCTTTATATTTGCTTTCATTTTGCATAAATTCTTCAATCTCTTTGTCATCCTGAAACACCTGCCAATATCTTAGATTATCAGGGACAGTTGTTCAATGCTTCACATGATATTCGAACTTATTGTTTGAATTCATCGGGATCTGTAAGTTACTTGCAGGTGTAGCAAGGGAATCTGCAATAACATTTTGTACACGAGGGACACATGTCAAAGTATAATCTGGAAAAAACCTCAAAATATATAAAACCACATTATGGTAAGCCCTCATTCGAGGATGTTTGGCTTGGTATTCACCCTTGACTTGTTTGATTACTAATTTGGAGTCACCATAAACTGAAATTCTCTTTGCATTCAACTTCTTGAGGATTTTCAAGCCTACAATTAGTGCCTCATATTTGGCTTCATTATTGGAACAATTAAAAGCCAATTTATATGAACAAACTCTTACATTACTTGAGACTTTATTTGGTAGGAAAACAGGGCTGTGTATCCAAATACCAATTCTGGCACCATCCTTACCTACTGTTCCATCAAAGTCCATACTCCACAAACTGGCTTCTTCCTCCAAGTGCTAGAATTGTGCCTGCTCTTCTACCTTTGGCTGCTATCCATCAATTTTCTACTGTTGGCAGAATGTTGACTATTCAATGGTACTTTCAAGGCTTTGTCTCTCTTGATCAAGTAGTGCTCTGAAATTTGATGTTATTTCTGGTATATCTTTGACTTCAACTAATTGACTATTTACATCATTGAAACCATTGTTAGAATAAAGAACAAAAGATTCTAAATCTGTATGTACATAATTAATTGGATGATTCAAAGGTTTCTCCTTGCTCGTGATCATATACTTCATATTTTTCTCCCTATATAATTTCCTCAACTAACAAAAGACGAGAATAGTGGCATAGGAGAAATCTAACTGCAATGTCTCTTTGAGTTTTGCACCCCACAACCTAGATAAAAGCATGCCAAATCTAGGGGGAATGTCGGCCACAACTACATCCATAAGAACATTCTTTGCTGGAATCTGATCTAAAGTCACAACCAAATCTTTAATGAGACCAATGCATCTAACCCTACTATAATCATAAGAATAAATATCATGATACTTGCGAGTGATGTCCAAACCCAATTTTTCCATAATTGCCTTTGGCATCAGGTTGTGAGACACTCCTGAATCAAACATGGCATTGTGCAAAACATAATCATGCAATCTAAGGCCGATGTAGAAAGGGGCTACATCACTATCCTCAGATTGGCCTTATAATGCCAGACCAAAGATAAGCTCGGGTTGGTCATCTTCCACATTAACCATATCAGACAAGGGATCTATATTCAAAACCTTTGACACTTGAACTTTATGACTGCTATTTTTCATTAATTCAGTCAAAGGTATTGACACTTTTAACTTAGCAATCTCATTCTCTAAGCTAAAGGCTGTAGTTTTCTCTACCTTTTTGACTGGAGCATCCTTCTTTTCAGTCTTCTCCTTTGTTGCACTTGGCTGATTTGAATTTTCATTTGCTGATTGTACTTTGCTGGAAGTAGGATCTGCTAGATCCTTTCCCTTTTTCTAAACATTTGGAGAATCATTCTTTGGTGGTGTTGCTTCCTTCCATTTCTGAATTGGATTGATCGGTACATCCGTACTCCTAAGTGAGTACTATCTTTGTTGTGCTATCAATGCATTCATATATCCCCTCCGATATTCATCTGATTCCTCTTCTAGGACTGTTCCATTTGCCAATATAAAATCTTCATCTTTTTTGTACAGCTAGGATTTTTGAATAATCTTCATCTTCGGTGATATAAATTGGCAAACCATCTAGTGTAAAAAGGTGATTCTTCTCTCCTATTGGAGTCTCATCATCCTCTGATTCAGTTCCATGGGCATAGTTCTATTGTAATGGTTTTTTGACCTGCTGTTGAGCTAATGGATCTTGCGCTCTTTGCTCTCGTTTCTTAATTCTGAACTTTCGTTGCTGCTGACCACAAAAATTTGGATTTCTGACCTATGCCTTGGGCTTATCTGCAATGGTTAATATATCAAACATCTTCTCAAGCTTACGAAGAAAATGATCTAAGGAAGAAGCTTGTTCCTTTACGATCACCTTCTTCTCGGTCTTCGTCCTAACTCTCTTAGCTAGTAGATTTGCCTCCACACTCACTACAATTTTCTGCATATCATCCAATGTAGCCGGGTCTCTTTCTCTCAATTGATATGCCATGTTGAGATCCAAGCCATCGGGAAATTTTATCAAAGCCAACCCCATTGGTGGCTTGATATCAGCTGGAATAGCATTATAAACAGTATGGAATCTAACACAGTAATCCTGGACACTTTCACCAACATTCCTCTTTATGTTTTCATACTCGGAAAGGATTTGGAGTGGATTTTTCTTTACCTCCCAATGATCCAGAAATTATCTTTGAATAACCGCCAATGTATTGATAGTTCCAACAGGCAATGCTCTAAACCACTTTCACACTTCGCCTCCAAAAGTTTACAAAAATAATCTCATAGTCACATTCTCTTCATCTATCTTTTGGAGATCAAAGAAATCACTCATCCTATCAACATGCTATCATGTTGTGATACCTTGGGTAGCATCAAACAATGGGATTTTACTTTGGTAATCAGCAGGCATAGCATCCAAGTTTTGTGGCAAAATGAGAGGTGCATATTTGGCATCCATTGCTCGAGGTGGATTTAAAACTGGCCTTGGGGATGTAGGAGGAGTGGGAACAATGATAGCATCTGATGTGATGGGTGTATGAGGTCTCAAAGGGGATGAAGAAATATTTGATGTTTGAAGTGTTGAAGGGGTTGATGGAGGAGAAGAGACTACAGATCTCTGATCAGATATGGTGTGATGCATGGGAATGGTGGGAATGAAAGGAGACTCAATAGGAATTTTTGAACTAAACACAACAACGGATGAACCAAGAGTAGTAGATGCAGATTCTAAGAACTCGGGAATATTGGTAGCCACAATTGAAGTTTAAAGATTTAGAATATAAGCATCAATTGATCTATTTGCTCTTTTAGTTTCAAGATATTGGATAAACTCGAGATTTAGAACAGTAGCACTAACTACACTTTCAAATTTAGTTTCAAACAATGATAGATCAAAATTTTCATCAAATGGGATATCTTCAAGATATTCAAAAACAACCGGGCATGAATGAGATCTAAACACAGGAATCACAGAACTTTCTTGGTGGAGAATCCTTGTAACGAGATTTGTGTTTTCATACACGGGAGGAGGATTAAGATTAGGATTAGCCCTGGTGTATCATCTAGAAGCCGACGTGTTGAATTATTCCTAAAAATCAAATTGACATTACAATCTTGTCAGCCTACTAAATTCTAAACTCATCATCCAAAAGTGTAGAATTATTTAATGTACTAGGGCAATAGTTTTAAATTCTTCCACAAGGGTGTTTAGAATGCTTGCAAGTCAGATGTTCAGTTCATAAACTAAACTAGAGATTGATTGAAGCAGCATTCATCTACTATGCACTTGTAGAGCAAGAGCAGTTCGAAGGCTATCTGGCTAACTTCAGGCTCCGTATGTAGTTTATAAATCAAACAACAATAACAAAAAAACAAAATTTTTGTTCCCCAGTATGGTTTCCACTATGTTAGGGCCTAAATCTACCTCAAGCTGAGAAAGGCAGGTCTAGGGTAACATCAAACCACGCTTAACCTTGTAGCTAGTCCCACCAGGTCGGGAGAGGGCTATCTCCTTGTCAATCTCAAAGAAAATATGGCAAGTAAGGCTTGAGATGATTGATATGAATACTAATTTTAGGCTAGGTATGTTTTCTCAGAGGACTTTGATAGATTTTAATGGTTGCTTTCTATATTAGATGGGGAAGGCAGCTTTGGGTCCGGGAAATAAACACAAATTTGCAGAGGTTTCTATGGGGCGAGGTAGGCAAGAGTTTTATCGTTTTGAAATGAGTGTAATGGTGAGTCTGAATACTAGTGAGGAGCTGGAGAGGGCATGCAAGTGTCATGAGCCCTCTTCAAATAGTAGAAAAGATGTAAAACTAAATAAACCCCAAGGCAGAGCACTGAAACACCAATGGATTCTACCTTTTACCCTTGATTCATCTAGTTATGCAGAATGGAAAGATGATGGCACAAAAACATAAGATAAATTGAATTATAGAGAATAAAGCAATGCTAATTCAAATTACCACAAGAATCCCACAAAATGCTACAAAACCCTGCTTTGTTTCCTTGCTAAACTCCAGAAGTGATGTACAAAGTAGCTCAATGCATCTACAAGAGTCCAACCTTGACAAATGACTAAGAAAGTACAAGATATAGGCATCAAACCACCTGTGCTAGCCATCAAGGGTCGAATCCATGATTCAAGGAGCTATTTCAACAAGATCTAAACTAGGAACTGAAAAATAGGCAGTGGAACAACTTGCCTCTAAAACTATGGAAACTGAATCATTCATCCTCAAACCAACTCTAACTGATGTATCTACCTCCTCAAGTCATTTTTCATCATGTTTTACATCATAGTGCATCAAGTTACATCATATTACATCATTAATTTACCAATAGGGAAGAAAAAGTCAAACTGATAGCAAACTGAGTGAAATTCTGAACAACCAGGCAAAACTGGCAAATTTTTCTCCTATGCGTAGCGCCATTAATTCTATGTGCAACACTTTCTCAAGGGCACTTTTGGAACTCCTCCCGATGTCCAAATAAGGTGTAGAATAGCTCATTGGAAATATTGGTGAGTCTACTTTCTGGGACAGCTTGAATTTTTTGATTTGGAGTGCATTTGGCCCTCCAAAAATGAAATCTCCCAAGACTGCTTCTTGTGTGGCAAAAAAGTGGTAGAGAGGGCACTTTTTGGGTGTTTTGGCCCTTTTGGAGGTCCAGAACTTGTCAAAATTTCTCATCCATTTCTGAGAACGCATAATTTTTCATGCTAATTCCAAAAATGAAAACCTTTTTGCAAATGGAGGCCTCCATCAAAAGTGTAGCGCCGGTGGCGCTGCGCACCTGCTGAAAAAACCTATTTTTTGATTCAAAATTTTCAAAAATGACAAAAACTTCACCAAATTTCTTGAAATTTGGTATGAGTGATCCGTTTTATGTGCTATACTGGGCCAATGATGCTTCGGCCAAGATCTTAAGCTTATCTTTCTCCTTTCTGCTTCTCAATGCTCTCTTTAGTGTAGCCTTTAACCTCCTCACCCTTGTTTTGCAAATTTTATTCTAGGTTAAGTAGTGATAAGCCATATGGCACAAAATTTTCTTCTCTTTGTTAGCTTTCTCAAGCAATTTCTCCAGGGGAATGTTAGTCCTCTCTAACCATGATTCCCAGTCAGCCTCAATTTCCTGCTCAAGGGGTGTCATTTTGATTTTTCTTCTTTTTGTCGCTTGCCTGTTTTCTCGAATTGTTTGCAGCTCCATAATAGTTTGTTTTTCCTCTAGTTGTTTTTTTTCCTACTCAAGATAACTAATGATCCATTTGGCCCTCTCAAGGTCAAGTGACAAGGCTTGGATTTTAGCTTCCTTTTCTTTGATGATCATATCTTTGAGTCTTGAGCTTTGAGGGCCAAAATCAATGTCATCCCCCTCAACCAAGACAAAATCTTTGTCTTTCCCTTCAGTAGGGACTTCATCATGCACTTGTTGCTTTCATTTGCTTTCCTTTGTCTTTGTCCTATACCTATTCAACTAAATAAAAAGGCAAAGCCCCTTTCATCCCTGGTGAAGATAGCATTTGCTTGTGGTCTGGTGAAGAAAACGAGACCCCTTCCACCCCTGTTGAAGATAGTACTCATTTGGCAGTAGCAAAAAGCCTCCTGGTACCTTTTTGATAAGTGAAAAGCACAGGCTCATCTATAGTTTCAGTCTCATGAACATCTAGTTGTCTTGAAGGCCCTCCTTCCTTTCGAAACACCAATGGAATCACTTGAGGGCCTTTGAAAATATCATGTGCAATGAAAATATCCCATGATATGATCAACAAGATACGCTGATGCAAGAGAACAATTTTCATCAGTGAGAAGTGGTAAATGTTGTTGAACTGTCGAGGAAAAGGTTTCCTTTGCACATATAGAGCCATCTTCTCAATATTCCTGTAGATAAAATATGGGAGGCTCATCATCCTCACTTTTGTGAAATGCATCAACAATCTAACATGGTATGTATACAGATGAGAAAACCTCACTTCACAGGTGAAATACTTAATGATGAGTTTCATAGGAGAAGCATAAGTGTCCTACAAATATTTGAAAGGAAAAACCCTTCTGCTTTGCCTTTGATAACCAGCCTTGATGTAAGGCTCATAATGCTCTTTTCCCACATGTTGCCCCTTATTCCACTGTTCACCTACATTATGGATTCCTGTTGCTGCTGCAATGGTTTCAGGTATCAAGGTGAAAGAGACACCAACAAGGTTCAGCTGGCCATTGTGAAGATGAAGAACAAACAACCTAGCGAGTTCATGATGATACTTCACCCTTTCTACCATTTTACAAAACTGATAACAAGATTGATGTTTAAAACAAGTTACTGCAACAGGGCAAGCAAGTAATGTTTTGAGAGTGGTGGGCTCCTCCTGGATGATTTTCCCTCCTTTATGTGGTTTTCTTGATACATGGGATTCTTGGGAAGAATCACTAATAGTTTCATCATCCCTCTCATAGGCTGAGTCTGTCTCCACGCTTGTGAATTTGGAGTGAAAACCGATGAGTATGAAGAGATTTGTTTAAAATATGAGGGTGAATATTGTATGTAGGAAATGACTGTTGTTTTTCTTTTGGGAAATGAGGGAATGACTGATATGATGAATGCAAATGAGGGTTTTGATGATGGAATGGATGTAATGAGGGAATAGGAAATGTGAATTAGGGTTTGGGAATATATTATAGGGTTAGGGTTTGGTAATATAGTATAGGGTTAGGGTTTGGTAATAGAGAGTGGGGTTTTGGGAGGTGAGTGCCAATGAATTTGGGAGAGGGAAAGAGAAAGGGTTTAGGGAAATTTATTTAAATGGCATGGGGTGTAGAAAAATGATTAGAGGGGAACAAAAACAACAGAAGACAATACCCTATGCAAATTTGACAAAACAATTTGGAAACATCTAGGGTTTAGTTTTCTAGACATACAAATCACCACCACTGATGAAAAATTCCTTACTAGACAGGATAAGAAGCTTCACTTACTTGTTGAGAGGTCAATTGTGAAGTTTTAGGTAGAGGAAGGTGATGAAAATCGATTAGAAGCTCACCAAACAGGTGTGCATTTCACTTTGTATGTGCAACGCACGAATAAATTACAGTGCAAAGCTTGTTCTAGATGCGCAGCTCCGAGTAGGTGCGCAGTGCCAAAGCCCAGGTGCGCAGCACCGGTGAAATTTTAGGCTTCTTGCTCAATTTTTGTCTCCTTCTCCTAAAATCACAATTTTTCCTTTAGCTCCCTCTCATTGCAACAAATGGAGACTTCAAATGCATAAATGATCCTTTATGTCTCCTTGCTTTAATTTTTTCATTTACCAAACCCACTTTTCTAATGTCTTAGTCACTTTTCTTCAAAAGCTCTATTTTTTTTTTTTTTAATTTGCAGTTTGACTCTTCTTTATCACTTGATGAACTAACGCATTGATGTTTTTTCTTCTTGCAGTGGCTGGAGTTATCAAGGTGACCAAGGGCAGCAGCAGGAACTTATTATATAGAAACACTGAAATTACATAAAATTTGTACATGAAATGAAAAACCCCGTTTTCACATAGAAACCATTTATGAAGGATATCATCAGTGAATTTATGATCTTATGAACTTATAAAACCTCCTTCTGTGCCTACTGACCTTTTATTGAGTTTTGGATGACCATGGTGGAAAACCCTAGACCTAGTGAGACTAAAAACCCTAAAACTGATTTTGGTAAATGGAATGAAACAAAAATAATAGTGAATGACCTAAACATGTTAAAACATGCCAGAAAGTAAATACCATGAGGGAAGTTGATAATGAACCACTACCATCAGTTGATCCATGACCTAATGGAATGCATCTGATCGAATGGGACACCTAAAATGCATGCAAAAAGAGAAATTTGATCACTGATGGAGGGATGAAGATACCTACACTAACATACCTCATCAACCTATTGTGTGCTACTATCACCTAAAAACTCATACATGGCCCTGAACACCTCATCAATGGATCCCTCAATAATGGACAACATCCCATCCATGGGTGGCTCCTCCTCAACAAATGGCCCTCTAAGTGTATGCTTTACTCTATACAGTAGGGTGTCAACTAGAGTTACTGAAGGGATCTCCAACAAGGGTGACTCTTGCATCACATTGGACACATTGAAACACTCCTCACACTCATGTGTGACCATAATATCATCCTCAACCTCTTCCTTGGGCTCTTGATATGTAAAGTTAGGTCTCCACCAACAATATTGCCTCTCGATCTCATCCTTTAATTTTTCTCCTTTGTGCTCCTCAAATGAGAAATTCTTCCTGATCCTAGGATCCTATCCATTGAAGGCCTCATCAAATATGCAAAGGTGTCTGGTTCCCTCTCCTTCTTTGGTTCACCTAGAAAATGAGGCATGGTAGGTTGGTTCGGCTGGCCATGGGTATTGTTCTGTTGAACTGAGTGCGCATGTGTGTGGATTCTATACTGGTTATGTCTCAACATCCCCATCATTTGTTACATCCTCTATAGGACTTTTTGGTTTTTCCTCCTCAACAATTGGTTCTGCCTCATTAACCCCTCCATGATCCCCTATGTGCTCTTCTCTTTATATGTCATTGAGTGCTCATAAATTCACTAGTCACTTTGCATACATGGCCAAAACCTCCATGATCTTGTTAGCTCCCCCATAGCTAGCCAAGATCATGCTCTAATACCATTGTAATATACGTAATTGGAATTTAAAAGCTAGTACCAACCAATGGACTAAGAACAATAAATAAGCTGGAACTCATACACAATAATTAAAACACCAAAATGTCCAGCAACACAGTCTGAGCCATTTTATTAATTTTATGATAAAAGAGTACATAAAATGAGCTGAAGTTTTGGAACTTGGGCTTTCTATGCAAGTTATGAAAACCCCATGTAGTAAAACTATGATCTTGAGGAAATATTGGCCCAAATTGGTACTATGCACTACCGAGACAATTACTACTAGTGTTGCTGGAATGTAACTGAAGATTCCACCTTGAAGAATGCTCAAATCACCTTGAAATTGTAGCCATGGACTCCCCTCCAAAACCCTAGAAATAGTTTGGCCCAACTCAAAGCCAAAACTAAGCCCACCAAGTGATGCAGAATTCCCAGTTAACAAATAATTCTCCTTGCTATAATAATGATGATTTCAAGCTTGAATATTACTGAAAAAATCTATAAAATTAGACGCAAACTCCTCTCAATAAACCCACAAAAACCCAGAAAGAGTTTGGGCTGAATCCAATGTGCCCCAATGACCCCATGAAATTTTTATGGTTCTAACTACCTAGAAAAGTGCCCCGCATAATAATTATGCTATACAAGGCCAATCAATTACTATAAAAATCTCCTCCAAGCCCTGCAAATGACTCCAAGCCTCTTTATTTCTTTTTATTCCGAACTTCCCAAATCTCCCTATCAAAATGTATGCATAGAGTTATCGAGAAACCCCTAAAATAGATAAATTCGGCCCTCCAAAATGCAACACTCTTGGCCCTACAAATCACTAAATAAAAACTCACCCTCTCAATAGAGAAGTCTCTGCAAATTCTTCTGCTATAACTCTTGTTATGAAACGAGCTCACAAAAAGATAGAAGAGATAGTTGAATGCCTTAGAATTCAGCCTCTTCGACGGGGAATCCTCCTTTACATTAAACAAATGAAAAATTCTTGGATGATACAAATGAAAATACCTCCTTTCTATATATAGGAGTTTAAGGGGTTTTAATATAATCAGAGTCGACATAACAGTAATAATGGAAGGGCATAATAATAACAATAGTGCGCTTCTATGGGGCACAATAGTAACAATATGGGCACTACATGGGTACATCAATATAATAAGGGGGTTGTACTAATAACAAAAAGGGGTTACACTAGTAGTATAGGGGCCTAACATGCCCCTCTCCTTCAAAAAGTGTTGTCCTCAACGCTTGAGTAGTTCTTGATGCTTCTGTATAAAATTCTTGTCCTCCCATGTGGAATGTTCAGCAGGTAAGTTCTTCCACTTGATGAGGTACTCTGAAATTGGTTGATTTCATAGCTGTCGGGTTCTTGTTTCTGTACTGCTCAAGGTTCCAATATGATTTTTCCCTCCTCTTCAATTTCTAGAAATATTGTTTGAATTGGGATCTTTTACAACGTTTGAATAAGTGGCCATACTTCTTCATCCTTCTTCCATTCATCGCTTGCTTCGTTTATCCAATCTGGTTGGATAACATAAATAGCACAAAGCAATGCTTCCACATCCTCATCCTTTCTTGAGAGTGCATCTGCAACAAAAATTTTTCTTCCATTTTCTATAGATGATGTCAAAGTCATAACCCAACATATTTGTGACCCATTTTTTTTGTTCTTCTAAAGATAATGGTTGTTCTAAAAAGTATTTAAGACTATCGTGATCCAGTTTTACCTTGAAGTGTCTTCCCATTCGGTAAGGTCACCATTTCTTAAGTGCATATAATATTGCCAACATTTCCTTCTCATAAATAGCTTGCTTGAGATGTAGCAGTAAAAATACCCAATCACCATATCAAAACATTTTTCACTACGATGTTGATCTACCTGTTGTTTCATTCGATTTTGCATGAAAGTGGCATTATCCTTTAAAAGTTGGAGAACTTGTTGTTGATTCTCAATGTGATCTTTCACTGCTTGAACCTTTTTCTTTTTGATATGTCCTACTATCTTTAGAGTTTGAGGAGTGGTAATTTCTTCCAATCCTTTACAATATATGGTCGGATTCATTTCTTGATGCTTGATGTGATCTTTCACTTCTTGAACATTTTTTCTTCTTGATATGCCCTTCTATCTTGATAGTTTGAGGAGTGGTAATTCCGACCAATGAATTACAAGATATGGTTGGATTCATTTCTTCTTTCTCAATGTGATCTTTCACTTCTTGCACCTTTTTCTTCTGATATGTCCTTCTATCTTGAGAGTTTGAGGAGTGGTAATTCTTGCCAATGCTTTACAAGATATGGTCTAATTCATTTCTTCTTTCTATGGGAGTTTGGTCCTGGCGTATATCCTCTTCTTTTGATGTTTCTTGATCCTGTCCTTCCTCCTCTTCATATTCTATATAAAAATAATTTATTTTCTAACACACTTATGACCTTTAATTGCATTTGCTACACAATTGTAACAAAGCCCTTTTTCTCTTTTTTCTCCAATTGTTATGGTGTAACCCTTTAGGTTGTGGAAGGCTTAGAAGAACAACACTTCCATATTTTATAGTTATGAGGTGTTAGACTTCCTTGTTGCCATAATTTTACTTTCCCCTCATGTAGCAAAGCCTTACTCCTTCCAATTGTTTGTGGTGTTTGCTCTAAAGAAGGTGTTGCTCTTTGTATCCTCATAATGTGCTATCATTTCCTCCGTGAAAATTGACCACGTAACAAGTTGTTTACGAGAACCAAGCCCTTTATACCATAAAAATTGATCTGGTTCTAAATATGAAGATGCAATACATACCTTTTGTAATAGTGGTACACCATTAGATCAAAATATTGCTCCATCTGAAGTATCCAATTTACCAGAGCCTTGCCATCAAACTTCCTCATCTTGCTTTTACATGATTTTAGGAGCTCGATATTGAAACGACTATAACTCTGTACTTTCAGATCTTTAAGTTCTAAAATTGCGACGTGTAGTAGCCCTCTGCATCCTCTTTCTAATGTCACCAATCTGATCCAAATTGGATTCTCCAAGGAAACGTTATGCCAAATATCCCACAGTGACCTGATTATCTAGACTAGTTCAGTAGAGTGAACTTATATGATGCACCACGTGTCACTGTTTCGACCTTTCACTTTAAAAGATATACACAAGAAACTACAGTCCGTCCTCTTTTTGTACCTTCTTACAAAATTTCAATCCAATGCTGAAAGAGAAAGTTATGACGCTTTTTCCCAGGTCACCGTTTTGGAATGTAATTGAGGAGCCTACAAAAAGACCAACTTCCTTAGATAATATCTCCACAAATATAGAGCAAAAAGCTCTGAAATTCAGACCCGAGGTTCAGTGCAATTTCATCTCAAATGAGTTTTTTTTTTTTTTGCTTCTGAAATGTCGTAGAAACAAAGTTATAGCGAAAATTCCACGATGACCTTTTTGGAACAATGAAGCCCTAGAATCCAAAGATTTGATACCAAATGTTATGAAACCAGCTCACAAAAAGAAAAGATTTGATACCAAATGTTATGAAACCAGCTCACAAAAAGATAGAAAAGATAGTTGAACACCTTAGGATTTAGCCTCTTTGAGGGGGAAACCTCCTTTACATTACACAAATGAAAAATTCTTGGATGACACAAATGAAAATACCTCCTTTCTATATATAGGAGTCTAAGGGGTCCTAAGATAATCAGAGCCAACATAACAATAATAATGTAAGGGCATAATAATAACAATAATGGGCTTCTATGGGGCACAATAATAACAATATGAGCACTACATGTGTACATCAACATAATAAGGGTGTTGTACTAATAACAATAAGGTGTTACACTAGTAGTTTAGGGGCCTAACAACTCCACTATTTGCTCTCTTCTTCCAACCCCTTTGAATTTCCTACTACAACCTAAGAGAATATGCTCCACCTGGAAATGGTATGAAATGTAGCTCCTAGAGAATCCCTAAGATGAACAACTCCTTCTTACTCCCCTAGGTTGACACTCGAAGTTCACTGAAGGTAGAGATGGAATATCCGCTCAGAAATTCCTTGTGCTGAACAACACAGATGTCTTGTCTAAGCAACTCAAGATAACTAATGTTGAAATTGTAAAATGACTAAAGATCCCCCACACGAAAGCCTCCTTGCTCTATTTATAATTGTTGGCCTCTGTCTCCCTTAGTGGTCCCCACTTTCCACTAGTTCATCCCCTTTCTTTTTCTCTCTCTTGCTCCACTAGTGTGTATTCCCTTTTTGTCTCTCTTGTGGACCCCATCTTCCAATGAGCTACAATATTTCATTTTCACACAAACCAGGTACATATATATACAAAAGTTTTGACTATTATTGTCAAAATTATGCATAGTCATTTATCTTAATTTTTTTAGTTTGCATTATATTGTATATTTATATTAATATGTTCATGATAACATGTATACACATCCTAACCACATGGATGGGCTTATGAGATCATGTGAGGGGGCAATTGATCTTCCAAGCCATCCTCAAGCAGAGTATGTTTCCATGGATCCTCCTCCACCTCCACCTCTACCGTATATGTTCACTAATATGGAGGAGAGTCACTATGTACAACCACATGGACCAACACCTAAGGTAAAAAAATTTATTCCTAAGATTTCAACATTTTTTTTTTAATTTACACATATATGATAATTAATTTGTAGACTAACTATACTTTTTCCTTGACATTGTGTACACAAGCCCATATGTAGAGTGCCGTTGATGGCACTATTATGTGGATACATGAGTGGGATGTTGGGTTTAAAGAAATTGATGTTGCAGTTCCTCGATGTAGGCCCTAATCATCGATCCACATGTGGGGGAGCACCAAACCTAGATTCATGATCAGACCCCCATCCTATCTGACTTGCAATCCAACTTGACTCAAGCTAGTAGATTCATGTATATGTATTTAAAAATGTGGTTCAATATCATTTATTTCCACTTTGTTTATTTATGTACAAATAATGATCTAATTAGTTTGAATTTTAATGTGTTATAATGCAGTATGAGTTTATGGACACTTACTTTGCATGACATAACTCATATAGGAGTTCTGGTGGTACTTAGAGTGTCATAATTTGTATATTTTCATACATGGAGAGTTTTTTTTTTTCAAACGAAAAATCAGATTTTTTTTATATATGGATACATGGAGAGTTTATGGATGTACATCATGGATATTATTTTAGTTTATGAATGCTTATTATTTCAGTTTATGGATTTGTAGTCATCTTGTTTATGGATGCTCATTAATTTTTGAAATTTATGGATTGTTAAAATTATTTCACTAATTTAATAATTTTTCTATATACTATAAGTCTTATTAGTAAAATATATGTTTAGTTTTGACTTCCATTTTCATAGACTAAGAAAATAAGTACATTCCTAAGTTATGATGCGAGTCACTTTGATACTTAAAATTAACTAAAATGTATCATGTATCAAATTAATATTGAAAATGGAAATAACTCCAATCATGCTTCATATTGACTTGTAAAAAGTGTCTTTTAGTGCAATCAACATGTATGTTATTACAATTCAATTTGAAAAATAAATTATCTCAATTATAAAGTCTCATATATATATATATATATATAATATATATATATATTATATATATATCACCCACCCTTATACCATTGCATGGACAACTTTTTAAGTATTTCAATCAATTTCTTATATCAAGGTTCAATTAAAAAACACAAATAGTATTGGAATAAGTTTTATTCAATTTTAATATTAAAAGTTGTCATGTAAACAACAAATTGGTTTTATTCAACATTATTTATTTTGAGATTATGTACAAGAGTTTAATCATAACATGACATAAGTCAATCGTATTGAAATTTAATATATAGGTCAAAAAACAATATATGAGAACATTTTTATATTTCTATATAATGTTATCAACATTCCTAAATTTACAAGTAGTTATCCAAGTATTTTGATGGATTTTTTTAGGATGGAAATAACTTTATTCAATTTTTTAAAACTCAAATTTGATATTTTTATCTCTGTTTTTATTATTTTTTAGTTTAATTAAACTATATTTAAGCTAGTAGCATGATGTGCTCAGTTTTTAATATTTATTTTTTTTTATATTTGACTAAATAATTTACTATAAAAGTTTTATATTCCATAAAGAAAATTTAATTTATTTTTATCTTAAAATTGAAGAGACAAGAAAAATCTAGAAATATTAGTAATTTTTTTCCAAAATGGTAGTATATTGTCATTATTGATCTTGATTATATGTTTTTTCTGTTCTACTTGTATAGTATCTCTTATTTACCATTATCCTAGAAAGGTAAAAACAAGAAAAACATAGAAATATTAATAAGTTTTTTCCCAAATAGTAGTAAATTATTATTGTTGATTTGGATTATATATTTATATATTATTATTATTAATATTATTATGATTAAATTTGTTTAATGCTTTATTTTTCTTTGGGAGATTCTTAATTTATCTTTATACTGAAAAAGAAAATAGGAAAAACCCAGAAATATTAATAAGTTTAATTTTGTATCCTAAAATGGTAAAATGGTATGGAACGGGGTCGGAGGAACCAGAAATATATAAACCCCCAGATGAGGATATAGGGGTCCGCCAGATGGATACCCCCTCCAAGGGGTCGGCGGAATAATCTACGGCTTCGAGATCTTCCATCGGCAGCAGCGCCCCGGATCTGAAGACACCTCGTTCGAAGAGAAACTCGGAAAAGTGACAGATACAGTAGCAGAAAATGACAGCGGTAAAAACACTAAACCGAAGAGGAAAAGGCGAGTAACAAAACTGTCGGTTACAGATCCCGTTCAGCACGGTAACGGGCGGAGAGCTGATTAAACGGGGATGACGGTCCAGGTTTGCAGGTGCGGAACCATGAACCCGTACGCAGCAGCGGATAGGGGGAAACCCTAACCAAATCCTTCGGGAGCAATCGAACCAGCCATCCTTCAACCTCCCACATTCAAGTGCATTGCTCCATGTTGGGCCACCTTAAATGTATCAAATCTTCAGATAGTTTGAATCCTATAACTTGAAGTTGATGATTTCTTTTTAGTAATTCAACTCCATTTTATTCCTAAACTCCTTATTGCTCTGCATATTTTATTTTCTATACATTATTATTATTAATATTAATATTATTATTATTATTATTATATTATTATTATT
This sequence comes from Pinus taeda, assembly GCA_000404065.3. NCBI lineage: Eukaryota > Viridiplantae > Streptophyta > Pinopsida > Pinales > Pinaceae > Pinus > Pinus taeda. The sequence goes on along the minus strand of APFE030111001.1, from coordinate 120,094 downwards.
ATTAATTTGTTTAATGCTTTATTTTTCTTTGGGGAGATTCTTAATTTATCTTTATATGAAAAAGAAAATAGGAAAAACCCAGAAATATTAATAAGTTTAATTTTGTATCCTAAACCATAATAAATTATCCTTGCTGATTTAGGTTATATTGTTATTTTTATCTATTTTGGCTTATTTTTCTTTCTATTTGTATAGTAGCTCTAGGCTATGTTGTTTCTCTTTTTGTTATTTACCTTTTGCTTTATTTTTCTATCTATTTGGATCCTAGCTCTAAAGGTTCAAGATAACTTGCTTAAAGGTTCAAGATGAGTTGGTTATATGCTTTATGCATTTATTATTTTTTATGTTTTTTTTCTTATTATTATATTTTTTTTGCTGGGGAGTATTTGACATGTTTTTTAAATTATATATTTATTTTATTAAGAAAATCTAGAAAATTTGAAATTTTATGGATATTTCTAGAATTGTTAGAAATTAGAGGATTACTCTCAACTTCTTCCAAACTTCCTCCAAATATCCAGGAAAAAATTTATTAAAAAATCTATTTTTTCCTCTGAATTAAATAGCCATGCGAATCATTCCTCTACATTCTACGTTAAATAGCCATGTCACTCATTTGAAAAGCGAAATTTGGCGAAGTATATGATTGTACTTTGGAGTGTTTTTCTCGTTTTGTTCTCTGCGTCAGAGTAAGTGGAGTACGTTATTCAAAAAGGTTTCTGGTGAGATATAGAAAAACACGCGGTTATGGAAGCTGGATTTTCACTTTATGCAAGGATGAAGATCCTCGTTTCTGTTTTAATCTTATTGAGCTTTAGGGGTGCGTACTTTACATAAAATATTGATTGGGTATTCAATTTATTTTGCACTGAATATTTTCTCACATGCCTCAAAAACACTAATATGATACAATAACCATTCATTTTATTTGGCTGATATTGCAGAGATCGTCGCGAGAGAAATTAGTGATCAACAAACCCCGTCTTCGTTGGAACGTGGTGGCCCTGATTTCTTTGTAATCTTTCTTTTCTAATCCATGTTTTCTCTGTAATCTTTGATAGTAAATACACAATATATTATCTAAATCTTGGATGTAGACTAAATGAAAAAACGGTTGTTACAGGTGAACGGGATGGGAGAGGGTAGAAGCGAGGTGGCATTTCCCACTAGCTCCGCGCCGCCATCATGTGATGGTAAATGCAAGGGGTGCACTCCTTGTAAGTCTGTGCAGTGCTCCCTCACTCCGACATTGCAGTGCCCTGGCACTGCAGAACGTGAAGACGCGGATGCGTATCCCTTGGTGTGGAAATGCGAATGCGGCAACCAAATCTTTGACCCATACCCTCATATGGCGAAACTGTTGGACTGATCGCAACCTTTTGCCCATGGAATGTCCTTCTACTTACGTTGGACTAGGGATGCTAATTTCTAGTTTTTTTTTTATGATAAGTGTAGTTGAGATGAGTTTGCAATTAATTAAATAAAACTTTGTTATTTACTTTTTTAATAAATTGAATTTTCAGATCTTATTTTTATCAGAAGAAATTTTACTATAAATATGGAAGTATTCATATTTTAGGATTTGTATTTAATTAGTTTTTGTTAGTTACACTTCAATCATAATAAATAAAATATGAGTGAGATTTTTTGCAAATCAATTCCAAACACCAGGAAGTCACTTTTATTTGATAGATGATTACACAATTACTTAAGCTGCATTATATTTGAATATTATGATTCTATTGGTTTGTTGTATTTTTTCTATTAATTTAGAAGTGTCAATAAAAAATATCTGTTTATAGTTTAATAAAAAAATTATTTGTTTATAGTTTTGTTAAGATATATTTACAAAGGCTTTAGTTCAAATGTCAAACTACTTTGAATTTGAATAATAGAATAATTACAATTTGATAATAAATATTTTTCAAACTATGTGAAGAAAATAAAACTTTCTCTTTTTCTCTTATTGTGCTTATTTTTGTACATATAATATAACATCTTAGCTTGGTGAGTATTCAAAAGATTTGTCTCAAGTTCTACCCAGCAAAATTTAAAAATCATGTTACCCTAACTACCACCTTGTTAATGGACAATCCTTGTAGATGTTACAACTACCTATTTTAACATGGATACACGATCCACTTTTTGGGAAATAGTTTTAATCCCCTATATCACTCTATCAACTAAACTTGTGATAACAATTTTATAACTTCTTATTATTCGGTTGTTTTTAGTTTGTAAGACATTAGCAATATATTTGAAGTAAATGCTTATGTAAATACAATAAAAATTACAATTATAGCTTTAGTGTAAGATATTAAATTTTCATTAAATTTTCATTAAATTTTAATGTTGTCTAAAATGATCAATAGAATTACACTCCTAGTATAAAAATAGTTAATATGTAAAAAAAAAATCCCAAAAATTAATTTTAAATTTTTTACTATTTTCTAATTTATATATGTATTATATTTCAATTCCATGTCTTCTAGTATCTTTCAGTTAGATACATGATTTATTATTTATTCTTACATTGTCTAACTGAAATTTTTCTATTCTATATTTCTATTATTTGCACATATAAATATTTCATTATAAACTTTATTAAATCCAATTAATTTCTTGGTTCAGCATTTAAACTCAAAATTGTTTTTAAGAAGAAATAAAAAAAATTAAATTTAACTTTTTTATTTATAAATTTCTTTTTAAACTAAAACATTGATATATATAAGTCACACCAACACATATACACATATTGAATGTACATATATATAGGTTAGATTTAAAGAATTAATTAATTAAATAAAAGGTAATATTTGAAATTAAATAAATGAATTTTTCTAACAGATTAACCTTTGGTTGTGTTTTAATATTAATTTAATATTAAATTAATTAGAGGTAGTTTGACTAGGGTTCTTGATTGATAAAGTAGCCGTTAGAGGGTTTTAGCTATTGGAGTCTCTGCTTATACTATTTAACACGATGGGCTAGATCTGTATTTTCAACTTGTCCTGATGATGAACCACATTGGTTGGTTCGAAAAGCGTTGGCAAAAATCTTTCTTATGTGATTTACGCTGAAGCTCTCCTTATAACATATTAAATGGTTAAGATACTTATCACCAAAACAATCGATTGTTTGGCAAGTATTCATCATCAATTAATTAAACGCTCTGTATGGCAAGTATTCATCATCAATTAATTAAACGCTCTGTAGCACAATAAAGATATTTTTAGTCATTTGGAATATAAAGCTATACCATTTCAACTCTTACCACTTCTTGTCTTCAATTAAATGCAATGGTATGCAGGTGCAATAAGATATTTTAACTCACAAAGCTTTCCATTTTTTATCTCTAAATGAAACAATAAACCCAAGTTAAACCCTTTATTTGTTCAAGATTTTCAAACTGCGATGATTGACCTAAGTGGTATTTTAAGGATTATAATTTTCTTGCACGGCTATAATTTTTATTTTAATACGTTGAGAATGTTTTTTAATCTATGCTATATGCTGTGACATTGCTTTAAAAATTAAAAAAAATGTATATAGTTTTTAAAATATACATATATTCATTTTAAATTTTATTATATATTTTAAAGGTTTACAATTTTGTTTTTAATACATTGTTGACATAATCTTTATTGTTGACATAATAAAGATTATGTGTCTTTTTTCATTTTAATTAGTTAAAGAATGTTTTCCATTCTATTGCATATTTTATCATTGTTCTAAAATTTTTAGAAAAATTGTAAATAGTTTTATATATATATATAATATATATATATATATATATTTTTTTATTTATTTATTTATTTATTTATATATTGGAATTTCATTATATAGTTGAAATGTTTAAAATTTTATTTTTAATATAAATTATTATGCATTTTTCACACAAATTTGATTTGCTTGATTGGAATCGATAAGGGAAAATCAATTTTGGGCTTCCACTAACTCTTTGAACATTAAAGGAGAGGGGAAGTCTAAATTTTGTTGTTAATGCTATACCAATTTCAATACATCCCCCCACCAAATCATTTAGGGAACCCCCCTTATTCTTCCTTCTTGACATGGACGCACGATCTCACAATGTCACTTTATGTGTCAAGTAATAAAGGCTTGCCAATTAATGTGATGATATGTGTCTTCAAATGGTTAAAATGTTCCATAAAGTGGGGAAAGGAAACTTTTATCCTTTTCACACAAGCTCAATGCATAGATTACAAAATTCCAAACATTCTTTCATCTGTTGTAACTTATGAATTCCTTTCTCCAACCAATGCAATACCTTCAACCAATCCAGGTAACTTAAACCACTATTTTGTCACTGAATTCATACTCTTTATTTGAAATGAAGGTCAAATTAGTTGAACCCTCAACTGTAAAAGCTTTTGGCTTTGTCAATTTTGATTATTTATCGTTAATATATAGGAAGCTAAAGTCCATGAAAACCAATGTGAATTCAAGTTATATAAGGTTAAAGAATGGGTGTATGAACACTTCTGAGATCTCCATGATATATTTTTGTTCGAGGACTCATATCTAGCCCAATTAATCATCCCTGAAAATCACCCTTATCGAAAATTTGTGTCATGATGCTAAGAAAAATACCTCCCAAGCACGTAGGATGTTATATCAAAAGGTGGACCACTATTATTCCACTACAATTCTGCATTAATTTTATAAATGTTGAACATTGTAATGCTTCATCAAGTCCAACCCTTTAAAAAAGATTTCTTGAGCTAGTTATACGATGAGAAAACCCACAGAGAAAATATTATAGTTCTTGAGTCCTATTTTCCCATAAATTTTGAAATGCCTCAAAGTATTCCACTTTATTCATCCAAGACATTTGCTAAGATGTCGAGGAAAATCATTTGTATGATTTGTTTCTTTTAGGTTTTGGTGATCACTTGTTAGTAGATCATTTTAGCATTTTTAAAATAATTATCACTGGTCATGAAGTCTGTTGTGAGGCTTCATTTCATTCAATACCTAGATGACATCATAAATGAACCAGGAGCAATTTATAGCCTTACTAAGTCATTTAGATATCAACCTTTAATGGTTTATCTATTCTTTTACTTTCAAGTGGAAAAAATTTCTAATTTACAATTGCAAAAATATTATTCAAATGGGAATTTTGTCTCTGTAATTTCTTTGACATTAATGGTGAGGAAGCATTCTCTCGATATTAAGTTTGACTAATTTTGTCAATCACTTCTTATTAATCTCTTTCAGTCCATTATATGATGTGTCTCATACAAGGATATTGTTATAAATCAAAAGGATATCACAACTCGGTGAGGGGAATAGAGTTGGATATTGCTATTTGTGAAAGACTTTCATAGATATTACATTATATGGCTATGAGCTACATCTTTATAGGCTTCCTCTCTTCCTACTAGTGAGAATTTATGCAATTGAGTTCATAAGATAGAGCTTCAATGTTAATCAAATTCATTGCGTATTAAACAAATGTGTGTCGTTTTCAAATTGAAGGCAAAAGTGGGACCATTTTGATTAATGGAAGAGTAACAAGTCAAGAGATTCACGTAATGCTAAAAGAAAAGAAGTTCCCACATGGAGAAGTTTGCACTATGATCATCACAAGATTATATCTCACATAAGACTATTGTAAACCAATAACATGTCAAAATTCCCACTATAACATATAATATTATTAATATATTATATTAGTATTATTATTAATATGTCATGAATAGCTTCTCATCTATTCCAATTACCATACTAATTGGAAACATTTTTCCTTTTTGGGTATAAGAAAGAAATTTTAAATAAATTTTATAAAAACTAAAACTATTGGAAATTGGTTATTAAATCTAGGAAAGATTTAGCCACTGGTACTAAGTAATATTTTACCTTGAAACAAACTATTTATTCCATCGAGATAGCTATTTCTTGGAAAGGAAAGCCTTGAATCTTCTACCCAAACCCTTCTAGTGAGGAGCTGAATACGTGACTACTAGTGAATCTTCAAAATCTTGAAAGTTTTGGAAAAGATGATCATAACAACTAAATTATAACTAGCAGAATTATATAAGTTATATCACTAGTAACTATAAATAGGCATCAAAACACTTATTTTATAATCAAAATAATCAGTTCATAAAAAAAACATCACATTTTTTTAAATATTAAATAAATAGAACATATCACTGGCCATTTTCAGATATTTTCCAAATATTATACATTTGTGTATAATTTGTGATTTAGTATTAAATTCATCGAATTTGACACATTCACTTTAAATAAAACAAAGAATAAAGTTACAATAGATTAAATCGCTTTATCAAAAATCACATATTAAATTTTGTGTGATAACTGAGACCAATATTTTGCGTTTGGTTTGAGGTAAGAAAGTAAAATAACATTAACAAACCAATTTCAACAAATGATAATTTGAATGCTAACCTCCCAATAAATGTCAAGCAATTTCTTGCCTTGCAACGACTTGAAGGGATATATAGAACTTCAAAGTGTAATCCTGGTAATAACCCATTGTTGTGCATTTAATTGGATTTGTTTCCAGCCAAGTGTCCACAAGTTTCAAGTCCTTTGACTTGTGAGATCAAATATACAATATGTAGACATTAATGAGAAACACACAAAAAGAGAAATTGTTTTTAAAGAAAAAATTAAAATAAATAAAAAAACTTCTAGAATCCTTGAATTCAAGAAGATCAATTTGTCGAATCTTTGAACTCAATTTCTTGTAGTAAGATCAATTCCTTGAATTATTGAGATACCTTCAAGAGAGGAATTATAAAAACTTTGTAAATAAAACAAATTCAACAAAGTTAGGAAGGAAATTCTCATGAGATCATAAAAATTAGTAATTATATATCAATGAAAATTTCTTGATAGAATTAGGAAAGAAATGCTCACAAGATCCTAAAAGATAATTGTTTTCAATTAATTTAATTATATTTATTGAAATGAAAGTTTTATTGTATAGTTGTTGCTTGAGTGAAAGAAAATTATAGAAAGGTGATGAGAAAAAAAAATAATTCAAATTAAAAATTAACAGAAAGAAAAAACACACTATGATTAATGGAATTGGAATTGAAATTTTATTAACTATTACATTAAAATATACATAGTTTACATCCATGAGCACATTCCCTACCTCTGTGTGAGGAAACCAGAGACGAGAGTTGAAAGGGTCTACCCCAAGAAGGAGAAACCAGAGCTCAAAAGTCTTACATTCAAACTAATAGTTATAAAAAAAAACATGAGCCTAAGATCTAACATTTCATTGATTTTCACTAATGACGAAAAATGATGAGGTGCCAAAAACCATCAAAGAGCATCAAGGCTCTTTCCAGCCAAATCAAAATGAACATTTTTAGATCTTTCCATTGAGATAGACTAGGTCGAGAGTACTAACTTGAGAACCATCTTAAGGTCAAAGTGCTATATTTTGCCACATTGGTACTACATGATTGGCATGTTGGATCCACACTGAACATGGGTGCTACCTTAGGATTGCACATTTCTATAATTGGCTAGAATCTCCTCCAAGATTTAACAACCGAAGGGACTAGGGTTAGGATGGGAGGAGGGAGGTTTGTTGACCATCAAAGGGATGGGAGCGTGGGAGGGAAGGCGATGGGCCATGACAGCATAGGTGATAGGTGAAGATGAGGAGCTGACAAGAGGGGACTGTGAGGGAGAGGGAGCAGGTGAAGAGGAGGATGGGATGTTAGGCGGAAATTCGATATGAAGGTATTTAGCAAAGTGTTTGAGTGAGGATAAGGAATGTCTCTGATGGGATCAGAGCTTAATTATCAATCCACAAGCTTTCAACCTCTCTTGGGCTTTCTCCTTGAGCTAGAGGGTGAGGAGGTTTCAGAGAGCTGAGAGTGTCAAACGTCATCTATGATTCTTCACTTCTTCTATGGCAAGATCATCTTTCTCGATTAACTCTCAGATGCCATAATCAAACATAGTTGTAATGGTGGCTTCTTCAAATGAGGTGGGAAGATGCCCACAACCTCTCCCTATGTTAGGGTGTCGATCTCCTCCCCTATCATGATTCATCATTGGGAGGTAGTAGGGCGAGGTCATAGATCCAAAGCCAGAGGGACCAGAGGAAATGTTGGAGGGAATAAATGAGGGAGAATTATGCATGGAGAAGAGAATGTCCATGAACTTTGTTGATTTATTACAGGAGCATGTGAGCATGGAAGTCTGGTAAAAGGATTGTAGGTACCAACAAAGAGGACTAAAAGCCATGAAGGCCACTTGGTGAGGGAGATATGAAAGGTGGTGGTCATTGATAGTGAGCCTGAGGAGTTGTGATGATAGCCTCGCAAGCACCCAGGTCCATAGGAAAATATTATAATTCTCTACAAATATTCAATATTGAAATTAATTTAATCATTTTCCAAATTTATTACATGTACTTTAATTATTACACCTTTTCTATTTTTAAAATTAATTTAAGAAAAAAAAATTAATAACATACTTATCCTTAACTCCTATGCCTTTTTCCCTAGTATTCTTTCCTCTTCATAAACATATCTTATAACTCATCAATCAAGAGACTTTCATTAAAGAAAAAAACATGCAATACTTATTGATTATATAGTTAAACAATATTTTTTTTAACACATTAACTATACAACCAAAAAGTAACCTAATCATCATTTAATAAGTCCACCAACTAAATTTTCATTTAATTTTTAAAACTTGCCTTACCACATGTCTTCAAATTATGGTATTATTTAAATATTAACTCAATAAATATGGAATGTGATTTATGTATTTATAATTTTGATTACCTTGTTAACTTAAATTGTTAGTGTTTTAAAATTTTATTATTTCATAATATTTAACATGCACACATATATGCATATATATTTTAGGAGTTAGTTTAATTGATGCTTAGTTATTACAACTAGAGGCGCTCTCTAGCCCAATATAGTAGAGGTATTGTAATATAATGTTTAACATTTTGACTAATTCAAATAACATAAAAATAAAATAAAATAAAATAAATGTAATGTAAGCATTTTAACTAGACAAAATTAAAATAAACTAGCCTAGATCCATCTTAACCCTAGACCTATCAAGCGTCAAGAGGGGTAAAATCTCTTGAGACACGAACCTATTTTAAAGTGAAAAGAGATTTGATCTCTTTTGATACCTTATAGACTCTGGAGCATAAGACTCCTCTTGTCTTAAATACACAATGAATCTAGTTGGAACTCTCCCTCTCACTCCACATGTAACATAGAACAATCAAGCACATGATTATAATCCTACACTTATATTTTAAGTGATGAAACATGGAAAATATCATGAAATTTAATCGATGGATTTAAATTCAAACTGTATCACACTATTTCAATCCTCTCAAGGATCTCGAAATGCCCACAATACCATGGTTCCAACTTGTCACATGTCCCAACGACTAAGGATCTCTTCTTAGGTTTGATCCTTAAATAAACATGTTCCCCAACCACTACAAAAAAAATGTCATTTGTGAGGGTCATGTCTATGATGGACCTTTAAGGTATGTCACCAATGTCGCATATAGTGATGGTCCTTAAAATTTTTTTGTTGTAAGTGCATATAGTGATGGTCCTTTAAGGTTTGTCACCAAAGCCATTTTCGAAGACACTTTCAATGAGGGTTGCTAAACGCCCATAACTAATTCTCTCTTAGGTGACACTTGTACCGATGATCTTTTATTGTCTCTCACCAATGCTCTTTTTGGTTACTTTTGGTGAAGGTAAAAAAATTCTCATCATTATTGATCATTCGAATGAGTTTTTGATGATGTTATATGACTACGACTATATTTTTATTGAAAGATAGTGATTTAGGACCAATGTTATGGAGTCTTTTTCATTATGTGTCCAAGACCATAATGGTTAGAGTCAATCAATTTTTTAAGAAGTAATTAGTGTGTATCATTTCCGTCAATTAATAAAAATATAGTTTTCCTATGATTCAACACATGATTCATCTATGTTTGGTTTATTATTTAGCAACTTCACTTTATATGGAGTTCCACTAGTGTGTATAGGAAGCATATTATTTAATACATATTAAATCTCATTGAATTCTATTAATGAGAGAGACCTACCACTCCTCAACACTCCTGACAAGTCTTGACATGATTTGGCACAAACTGACATTCCTTCACACCTCGCATGTCTTGGAACATCCTTGTATCTAAAACACCTTGCGATGACTAGGACGCCTAGGCACAAGTTGGCATTCCCTAACACAACATACAACTCCCCTTGCATATGTTAGCATGACCTATAATCCTTATAATTCCCTATAACACCTTGGAATGCAATGGCATACATTAGTACTTGGCATGCACTGGCACTTATCATGCATTGGAACATAATGCTAGTGTTCCTAGCACGCCTCCTTTGTAAAAAGTAAAGTCCTAAATTATTAACCTGTTTATGTGTTCATTTCCTTGAATTTTATCTTGGTTCTTCATTTTGTTGCCTTGACACTCCTTGACACATGTTGGAAAGCCCTAACACCTTGCACATCATTGGATACCTTAGAACCGCTCATGTCTTGGCATGTCATGGCATGCCTTGACACTATTTGGCACATGTTAGTGCACCCTAGAACTCCCTAGAACACTATGACACTCCTTGACATCCCATGGTACCATAATGTGCCTTACCACTACCTAGCATAGCTTGTCACAACCTCCTTGACATGCCTAGCTCTCGTTGACACTCATTGGCACGCCCTCATATTCATTCATTTGGATGTGGTTTGACTTAGTGCTCCCTTGCTAATAGACCCTAACAATCCTTCGTATACACAAGCACTCTCTTGCACACCTTAGCGCTCTTTGACATGCCATGCCACTCCATAGCATGTGTAACACTCCATCACACACATTAGCACATGGAAAGTCTTAACATGCTTGGCATGAGTTGAGATGCCTTTGTACACTTTGGCATGTGTTGACATAGTTTAACATTAAATTTATTTGCGATCCAACTATTGTAACGTAGGAGAGAAGTAATAGAGGAAGATTTGGCACTTAGAATGCACTACGACTTGGCACTTGACATGTATTTTCACCTATAGTACTATAAGAAAGGCATTTAGGAGCAGTTTTTCAAACCCCCCCTTGAAAAGCCATGAAAAAATGAACTTTTTTGGGGACGATTTAAGGAAAAAGCCTCTAAAAGGGGTTTTCTCATGACTTTCGTAGACAATTTTTAAATTATTGCCCATAAAGATATTTTTCATGGCAGGTTTTTGAAAACCCCCAAGAAAGTCATGAATATTGAATTTTAATTTTTGTGGAAATGGGTTTCTAAGAACCGCCTATAAAAGTGTTTTCTCATGACTTTCATGGGCGGCAGGGGTTTAAATGAATGCCCAAAACACATTTTCATGGTAGTTTTTTGAAAACTTCCCTAAAATTCATAAAAATTTAACTTTTGGAGGTGGGTTTTGAACACTCCCCTTCCCCCTCTCCACCCACCTCTCCCTCCCCCCCCCCAAAAAAAAAAGGTCATGAGAATTGAACATTTCGAGGCAATCCTTCAACAATTGTCTTATTCAAATGACTTTTTTTGGGGTGGGGGGGTAGGTGTGGGGGGCGTCCAAAACCACCTCCAAAAGTTCAATTCTTGTGACTTTTAGGGTGGTTTTTCAAACAACCCCCTTAAAATTCATGACAATGTAACTCTTTGGAGGTGGTTTTGGACAACCCACACTCCCCTCTCCCCCCCCACACCCCCCCAAAGTAAAAAAAAAAAAGACGTTAAAACTAATGCTTTAGAGGTGGTTGTTAAATGAAACACTCTAAATCTTCAATTCTCATAAATTTTGTGAGAGGGGGACTTTTTAGAGGCAGTTGTAAAACCTTTAGAGGTAGTTGTTAAACGACCACGTCCAAATGTTTAATTCTCATGAATTTTTGGGGAGGGTGATATTTTGGTGTATTTAACAGGGAAAAGGGACATAAGGGTAGCATGGATGGGTAGAAGTGAGAGGCTCAAACATCATTTACTGAGATATCTAATCTTAGCATTAGAGAATGAGAAGGGACCAAAATATCACATGGAAAAGGGGTTAGGGGGCCTACAGGAAAGGAAACAAAAACAAATATTAAGGGAACCTCTTGTAGTTGTGATTAGGGGATTAGGGGCCCCATTATCAAAACCCAGAGTTTGGTAACCCATAACCACTAAATTATATATCCCCTTAACCCCAAAACCATAATTCCGTAACCCCTACACTCATAACTCATAACCCATTAACACATTGATTCCTTAAGCCCTATGCCACTGACCCCTTAACCCATATCTCCTATTTTAAAATCCATGAATACTTTAAGAAATAACCCTTTATCCTCTTAAACCTTGACCCTTAACCCTTAACCCCTAACCACTAAACCCCTTAACCACTAACCGCTAACCCCTTAACCCACTAACAGTTAAATCTCATAACCATTGGGCACCTAACCCTTAAATCCCCTTACCCATTCAGCCCTTATTTCTTAACCTTTGATCAATGAATCTCTTAATGACTAATCCATTAATAGCTATCCCCTAAAGCCCTTAGACCTCAACCTCCTAACCCCTAACCCTTTAACCTTAACCCCTACCTTGTAAACCCCTTAACTCTTACAACTCCTAAGCCTTTCTCCCAAACCATAGGTGCTCCAACACTAATATTCTTGGTCATATTAGGATTTTTTCCCTTAACCCCTCTAAATATAACCTCTAACCACTACTAGGGTCTAAGGAAAAGAGCCACAAGTTCCAAAAATTTGATCTACAATTTATGGAGGGCCACAATTTCCCCAAATATCCTTCATATTGTTTCTCTCAAATGGAAACAATATGGTCTTATAATGTCTAAAAAATCATCTAAGTTCACAGGAATAAACTGAGGGTCATCTCTAGGCACAACCCAAATGTAATTCATGTCAACTCAAAAGAAAAAAGAGGATATAAAGATGTCCCTTTAGCTGTCATCATCCTTTAACATTGGTCCATTCCCTTACCAAATGTATGGGTAAGAATCCCATACATGTCTAGAATCTTTCTTAAAGCTCTTGTCCACAACATGCTCAAGGAAACACTCAAATTCCCTTAGTTTTCTCCAAGTCTATTAGGCACTGACAGTAGTCCTCAACTACATGAATGGTTCGATATTCAAGCTATCCATATCGATTTTCATATCATTTTGACACCTATTTTTGTGCCTTCAATACAATGTTGACCAAGGTCGTCTTACAATTGGATCTCCATTTTGCATATAGTGAGAATACCACTTTTTTATTTAGGAATGGTGTTTGGTCAATTTAGAGTGTCCTAAATTGTTGTATTAATTGTCAATCTGGGAGTCGTAAATTGTTGAAGTGCGGTGCACTATATGTGCAAGATAACCTATTTCTTACTTTTTTGTCATTTTTGAGTTTTTGTTTTGTTTTGGGTTTATTTCTGCTAATTCCCTAATGTGAGATGGAAATTCTAAAAAGCAAGTATGATATAAATGTTCAAGGCAATGATGTCCTTTAAAATGATTTTCAAAACTTCAAACTTAAAGAAAAAAGGTTTTGAAACATGCAATGATGAAACTAATTCCTAAAAGAGAGTGAAAATGTGCCACTATTCTAATTAAACAACAGTGAGCTAGTGACCATGAAACCTAGTATCCTTGCTGCCATAAAAATATAAGAAAAACTAAACTCAAAGAAATCCAAAAATTACAAGCAAAGTAAAATAAAATCAAATTACATCAACTCATATTCTGACCCCTCACCATTCGACTCGCTCTAGCTTTAGGAGGTAATCATAAACAACTTGAGCAATTTGATATCTAATTTGCAGAAAATAAAACTAATATCAAACTACACACTCATACTTTAATCCCTCACCATTCGACTCGCTCTGGCTTTAGGAGGTAACTGAGAATGACATGAGCAATTTAATAACTAACTTGTAGAAAAATAAACTAATATCAAACTACGCATTCATACTTCAATCCCTAACCATTCGACTTTCTCTGGCTTTAGGAGGTAACTGAAAATGACATGAGTAATTTAATATCTATCTTGTAGAAGAGTAATGAGCAAAACTGAAATAAATAACGCAGTGCTAGAACTAAAAACTAAAGGAAATGAATCAACAGAAGGACAAGAATAATTCCATGTCATTAGTTATTAGAAAACTATGTGTAAATGCCCGGGCTGCCTATTGTAATATGAAACAAAGGCAGTGATCAGTTAACAACATTATAAAACGTGGAAAGCTATGGACAGTTATCAAATGTTAATACCATAAGAAATGCAATATATATACAAGTGAATGATTATGGCATAAGGAACGTAAAGAAATAAAGCATGAAACTATACAGTAATAAACAAAACCTCGGCCTGTGCAGGGGCCCTCTGCACAATCCTTGGACAATCAACGATCAACCACGAATTGAGCTTATAAACAGAGTCTTCTCATGTATTAAAATGCAGTCATAACACAGAGATAAAGTCATGGCATAGTGGGCTCGTTAACAATCAAAATTACATTACAAAAGCTAACTAATATGCATATGAGAACACATTATTTATAACAGAGGATGACATAACTACTTTCCTACAATCTGCGCTGATAAAAGACATGTAAACAACCATGTCCCGAAATTTAGCATTATGGCTGCCGTGAAGATTAAATCTTTGGAGGGTGGCTATTGGATTCGGTTCATGGAGCAGTCCACAGGTGTTGATTTGTCCCTTGAGATTTAGGAACAACCACGCAAAGCTTCACGTGGTGAAAAACCGAGTTTTATCACTGTAGGACTCTTAAGTTGACCACCGCTTTGCCCACCGTTGACTATGGCCTCTTATCATGAATTCGACTGAGCCAATAGGACTCGGTCCATGTCGACGTCGTTTGCAACTTGCCCATGTGGCTCGATTCACCTAAAGACACCTGCAATATAGACTTTGACAAAACAACTACGGGAAATTGGGCTGGCTACGGAAAGTGACAAGATTCCACATCTTATAAAGAAAAAACTAGTTCAAATAGCAACACAAACACATAGTCAAGAAACCACTTTAAATGCCATTTTTAAACTAATATGCAATGATACCGATGACTTAGGAGGTTTAGATGAATGGAAAGAAGCTAGAAAAAGGTGTAGGAAATATGCAAGTTTGGGACTCAACATACCCCCACTGTGAAGGTGTTGCATGTCCTCATGCAACCAAAATTTTGACTATCCCCCCTTCAAATCGTATGTTCTGAAGCTTCTGCCAGTACATCCAGCCCTCTTCCTCTCTTTCTTGGTGCTGCTAACATCCCGGGCTTCTTCATCAAGCATCTGAATTTAAGATTAATCAGTGATCTACTTATCTTCTTGCATTTCTTCTTCAATTTTCTATTATTTTTGTGCCATAGTCCCAGGTGTAGCATAGTGTTGTCATGGATGATCTTGTCCAGTTTTCTCTGCTCTTTGAGTGCTTCATTTTAATTTTTAATATGTTGATTTAAAACCTCCAACTCAAATATTTCTTGTTTCAATGATTGGACTAGAGCTTCTTGTGCTATGTGAGGCTGAGTGGATGAAGTGCTGGGACCCGTGGCTGTTCTTTCTAAGGATTCTATGTAATCATACACCTCTTGCTGTCTTGGATCTATTTCAGGTGTCATTTTCTTGGGGCTGTCCCAAAAATGTTGTGGAGGAGAATTGACTTCAAACTCTGGCCGAAAAGGACTCATGTCATCATCTTGAGGACTAGTTTCAACGTTTGGCTAAGAATGAGGTGGACTATTGCCAGCTAGAGTTTGTTCAGGTGTTCCTTCTCCCAAATCAATAAATGGGGTCCTTTCATTTGTGCCTTTCTCCATTTTCCCTTAAGCCTACTGCTTCTTCTTACATATTGCAGACTACTGTCTTTTTCCTTCCATTTTCCTTTTCCTTTATTTTTGGCCATAGCTGATTGTTCCTGAAGGTGAACTAATCTCTCAGACAATACTTGATGGTCTTATTCTGAGGAAGGGGTTTGATGCACATCCTCAATGCTTCTTTTCTCTTTTGATTTTGTTGGCTTTCTACCCTCGGTCTTTTGCTTCCTCCTTTTAGATAGTCTTTCTTCTCTACTAGTTCTCTCAATTGTGTTAGTAGGAGTGCTTTGAGTTTTATCATCTGTTCTCTTTCTTCTACCTCTTTTTGATGTACTACCTT
This sequence comes from Pinus taeda, assembly GCA_000404065.3. Classification (NCBI taxonomy): domain Eukaryota; kingdom Viridiplantae; phylum Streptophyta; class Pinopsida; order Pinales; family Pinaceae; genus Pinus; species Pinus taeda. The sequence goes on along the minus strand of APFE030111001.1, from coordinate 103,873 downwards.
CAGGGGTTTCTTGGGGTTCTTCAAAGAAATTTCTAATTAAAAATTGCTCCCAGGTGTCCCTTTTCTCTTTTAATTGTTTTTCTATCAGGATTTTCACGAGACCATGGTGATACAAATGTGGTTCTACGTCCCCCACATGCTTTTGGACGATTGCAGACATCTTTTTCAAATTGTCTAGTAAAAAGTATGGCAGATTAAGGATCTGGTTCTCTAGGAAATTCATTAACAGACATGCATGATACATGTACATTGCTCCAAAACGTCCCTCACAGGTGATAAAATTTTCAATAACTAAAAGTAAGCTAGTGCACTCTTCTTTTAAAGCATGAACAAGAATTCCCTTTCTGAAAATGGTGACATCCATACCTAGGTCACGTAAGATCACTCTCCAAGCTTCATCGCCAATGCTCCAGCTCTTAAACTAGCGTTCACCTCCCTGGGGAATTTCTGTGGCAGCTGCTATTTACGCTTCAGTTACTGTGAATTTTAGGTCCCTAATTTCCGCCTCTAGTCTGTCAAAAGACCTTCCAAAGGCCTTTGTAATCTCCCTATGGTAGCCTTTGAATTTTTGGATAAAACGTAACCGCCTGGCCTTCTTCAATATATCTTTCACTTGCGGGTATCCTTCAATAAATTTGGGTCCCTCTGGTTCTGCCCTCAACAGTCGTCCCATCCTTCCTTCTGTTCTTTAAAGCTCATCTGAATTAGCAAAGATGATCAGGGTTTATGAAGGAGACCAGAAAATGTAAGCGGATATCAGAGAATAGGTACACGGAATGAAGTGAAACAGAGAACAAAATGGGGTGAAGGCTTATGTGAGCACGGTGGAAATGAAGCCATGAGGTCAATAGAACAGTAGGGGGAGAAAGTGCATCCCATAGTATTTGAAATTGGGTGGTTGTAGAGTGGATGCAAGCATGTTTATAAAACGGCTGCAGATTTTGTGTGGCTGAAAGAAGCCGTAGTCAAATCAACCACAATCCATAATCACAAATGGAGTGTGAGAATATTTCCAAACTTGAGTTAAATCCAAGAATTAATCATAAGACCGTCGGAAAATAAATGCATGGCTTATGGAGGAATGTCGTGGAATGAAATTGTTATAGAGGCAATTACGTTAATCATTGCATATAGTTGAGCTCGTGATTTAATAACTATGCAAAAATGTGTTAGAATGCCATTTGAAATAAATTTTTGTTCATACCTTGGAATTCTTGTAATTTTTCTTTAGTCTTCAATTAGTTTCTCCTCGTTGGTGCTTTTGAATGCCTTATGTCTTCATAATATATCCTCATACCTGCATTTGATTTTATGATTGTTGAACTAACATTTGACTGTAATTTTTTTTTTGAAAAATAGAGTGGTGGCTGCAGAAACCCAAGTGGCTGCGGAAACTGACTTTAGATGTGGAAACTGACCTAACAAGATTATAACTGAATGAGATGTATAAACGATGACTGACTAGATAGAAAATGGTCATAAAAACTTTTATTAATGGAATGAAATGGAGTTGAAATGAAGTGATGTGGAATGGAAATGAGATGGAGTGGAATGCGAATGAGGTGGAGTGGAATGAAAAATGAGAGAGAATTTTTTATTTTTTTTGGAAAATATAGGGTGTCAGGAATTCCTGATTTTCGCCCTACATTTTCTGTATAAGGTTGTCAATCAGTGATTGGTTTTTAGGCTTATACAATTTTTTTTAACATTTTTTTTTTGACAGAAAAGAAGAAAGGCTAGGCTGGTGGAGAAGAAGGATTCTTCTTCACCGACCCTATTGCAGAATTATCTTAAAACATTTTGACAAATTCCTCCTTTGAGAGTGGCTTATGATAGATCTTTAATCTGTGTCCATTCACAATAAGAGGAGTTTGAGATTCATCAATGGTCTTGATTCTTACTGCTCCATTGTTAAAGACTTTGTCAATCTCATATGGCCCAAGCCAATGAGTCTGAAATTTGTCTTTAAAGTCTTTAAACTTAGAATCGAATAGCAATACCCAGTCTCCTTCTTGAAACTTTTTCTCTTTGATGTATTTGTCATGCCACTTAGCTCTTTGATATTGAACTAGATCAGTTCTTAGGATTGCTTCTTGTTTGATCTCATCTAGCTCATTCAACTGCTCCATTCTATTCTTTTGGGCTTCCGATAGATCCATCCCCAACTGAACTACTATCTTGAAGGTTTTGACTTGGAACTCAATGGGGAGTAGAAATTATTTCCCATAAACAAGTTCATAGGGAGAATGTCTTGTTATATTTCTCCATTTAGTTCTGTAGGCCCACAAGGCCTCAGGAAGCCTTTCTGCCCAATCTCTTCTGTGTAGATGAACAGTTTTGGTGATGATGCTTTCAATAACTTTGTTTGTAGACTCCACTTCGCCATTTTCTTGCGGATGGTAAGGAGTAGATTTCCTGTGCTTGATTTTGTATTCTTCCATCAGCTTCTCCACCATGTTGGATGTAAATTGATTTCCCTGATCTGTCACACTTTCTCTTGGGACACCAAAGCGAGTAAAAATATCCTCATAAAGAAAACGAACAACTGAATTTTCAGTAGCAGAAAGTAATGCTTTGGCTTCTACCCATTTAGTGACATAATCAGTACATACCAATATATACTTCTTTTGTTTAGATGGTGTATTAATAGGTCCAATGAAATCTAAAACCCATTTTTCAAAGGGTTCGATGAGTACCTATGGCTGCAATGGCATTTCATTTGAAAGAGTCAGTTTCCCTACTCTTTGGCAGCTGTCACACCTTTTTACATATTCTTTTGTATCTTTGAAGAGGGAAGGCCAATGATATCCTAAAGAAAGGATTTTATAAGCCATCCTTTTGTCAGCAAAGTGTCTGCCACATGGTTCATCATGACATGCCTTGAGGATGTCAGGCATTTCATCTTCCCTAACACATCTTCTGATCACCAAATCTGGCCCTGTTTTAAACAATTCGTTAGAAATCCATGAATATTTTGAACTCTCCTGAATAATCTTTCTTCTTTCACTAGGAAATAGATTTGGAGGTAGTTTCCCTGTAACCAAATAGTTAGCAATATCTAGATATTGATTGGGTATTCAATTTATTTTGCACTGAATATTTTCTCACATGCCTCAAAAACACTAATATGATACAATAACCATTTTATTTGGATGATAATGCAGATATTGTCGCGAGAGAAATTAGTGATCAACAAACTTCGTCTTCGTCGGAACGTGGTGGCCCTGCTTTCTTTGTAAACTTTCATTTCTAATCCATGTTTTATCTGTAATCTTTGATAGTAAATACACAATATATTATCTAAATCTTGGATGTACACTTGAATGAAAAAAACAGTTGTTACAGGTGAATGGGATGGGAGAGGGTAGAAGCGATGTGGCATTTCCCACTAGCTCCCGACCGCCATCATGTGATGGTAAATGCATGGGGTGCACTCCTTGTAAGTCTGTGGAGTGCTCCTTCACTCTGAAATTGCAGTGTCATGGCACTGCAAAACGTGAAGACGCATATGTGTATCCCTTGGTGTGGAAATGCGAATGCAGTAACCAAATCTTTGACCCATATCCTCATAGGGTGAAACTGTTGGACTGATCGCAACCTTTTGTGCATGGATGTCCTTCTACTTACGTTGGACTAAGAATACTAATTTCTAGTTTTTTTTATAATAAGGGTGGTTGAGATGAGTTTGCAATGAATTAAATAAAACTGGTTATTTACATTTTAATAAATTAAAATTTCACATAGTCCTCTTATTAAAAGTTATACTATAAATATTGAAGTATTCATATTCTGGGATTTATGTTTAATTAGATTTTGTTATTACACTTCAATGATAATAAGTAGAGCTCACTCCTATTTGATAGATGATAAGACAATTACTCAATTTGTATTACATTTGAATAATATGATTTTATTGGTTTGTTGTATTTTTTCTGTTGATTTAGATGTGTCAGTAAAAGATATCTGCATATAGTTTAATAAACAAATATTTGTTTATAATTTTGTTAAGATATGTTTACAAAGGCTTTAGTTCAAGTGTCAAACTGCTTTGAATTTGAAAAATAGAATAATTACATTTTGATAATTAATATTTTTCATGTTTATATCCAGAAAATAAAACTTTCTGAATTTTTTTTTCCTTATTATGCTGTAAAATATTAACCATATATTTGAAGTCAAAATTTATGTGAATACAACAAACTTACAATTATGGGTTTAGTGTAAGATATTAGGTTTTCATTAAATTTTAATGTGGTCTAAAACGCTCAATAGAATTACACTTTTGGTATAAAAATATAATTACACTTTTGGTATAAAAATAGTCAAGTTCCCAAAAATTAATTTTAAAATAGTCTAATATATAAAGTAATTGGTTTGAAGAAGGTATTACATATTTCGTTGTCCTTTGTTCATTTTCTGACATTAGACTTTACTTTGTGCTAACAATGTGAAGTGGGAAAAGTATGAAAAGTATGTGTTATTAGTTCTATTCTTTAGTAATTTATGGATTATAAATTTTCTTCACAGTTATAATTTTCATTTTAATTTGTTAAGATTTTTTTTTAATTTACTCAGGTAACATTGCCTTAAAAATTAAAAAAATTGTAAATAGTTGTTATTATATATATATATATATATATTATATTATAACAATTATTTAAAATTTAGGTTTTAATAAATTGTTGAGCTAATAAATTATGCACTTTCCACAAATATTTGATCTTCTTGTTTGGAATTGATAGGGGAAACTAATTTTGGGCGCGACTGACCCTTTGAACATTAACATAGAGGGGGAGTCCAATTTTTTTTGTTAATGGTATACCACTTTCAATACATGGCAAATGATGAGTTATATCCCCCCCACCCCAGAGTGGTTTCCAAGTCGGCTAGGGACCCCCTTGATTCTTCCTTCTTGAGATGAGTGGAGGACCTAGACAACATCAGTTTATCGATGTGTCAAATAATGAAGGCTTGCCAATTAATGTGACCATAAGTGTCTTCAAATGGTTAAAAGGTTCCATAATGTGGGGAAATAAATTTTTTATGTTTTCCACACAAGGTCAAAGCATAGAATACATCATTCTAGGCTTTATTGCATGTGTTGTAACTTGTGAATTCCATTCTCCATCAAATGCAATACTTTCAACCAATTTGGGTAACTTAAACTATTATTTTGTTACTGAATTCATACTTTGTTATTTGAAATGAACGTCAAAGTAGTTAAACCCTCAACTGTAAAAGATTATGGCTTTGTCAATTTTGATTATTTACCATTAATATATAGGGAAGCTAAAGCCCATAAAAACCAATGTGAATTCAACATATATGAGATTAAATAATGTGTGTATCATCACTTCCGAGACCTCCATGATATCTCTTTAGTCAGCAAGTCATATCTAGCCCAATTAATCATCGCTCAAAATCACCCTTATCCAAAATTTGTGTTATGATGCTGAGAAAAAAACCTCTCGAGAAAGTAGGCCATTGTATCAAAAAATGGGGCACTATTATTCCACGTCAATTCTGCATCAATTTTAAAAATGTTGAGCATTGTAATGTGTGATCAAGTCCTATCCTTAAAAAAACATATGTTGAGTTAGTTATACAATGAGAAAACCCATAGAGAAAAGACTATAGTTCTTGAGTCCTATTTTCCCATAAATTCTAAAATACTTGAAACTAATCCACTTTATTCATCCAATACTTTTCCTAAGATGTGGAGGAAAATTATTTGTATGATTTGTTGTTTGTTAGGGTCTGATGATCACTCGTTTGTAGACCGTTTAGGGTTTTTAAAATAATTATCACCAATCGTGAAGTTTGTTGGGAGGTTTCATTTCATTCAATACCTAGATGACATCATAAATGACAAATAACAATTTTTAGTCTTACTAAGTGATTCAAATATCAATCTTTAATGGTTTATCTATTCTTTTACTTTTATGTGGACAAATTTTCTAATCTATAGTTGCAAAAATACGACAAATGGGAATGTTTTCTTTGTAATTCATTTGAAATTAATGGTGAGGAAACATTCTTTGGACATTACCTTCTCTAATTTTGTCAATCAATTCTTATTAGTCTCTTTTAGTCTATTATATAACGTGTCTCAACAAGGATATTATTATAAATCAAAAGGTTATCACAGCTCACTGATGGGGATAGAGTTGGATATTGTTATTTGTGTAATATTTCATAGATATTAGATTTTGTGACTATGAGCTTGATCCAAGTGGATATTGGTGGCCACCCACTAATTCCACTTGGATCCCCTCTAGTGCTTCTTACAGTTTTTTCAGTTTCCTTAATTATAGCACAATTTACTATTTTTAGCAGTTTTTCGGGTCCTAAACTTCCGGAGCCGTTTTGAGGCCCTAAACAATGTTTTTTGGGAAATCTACTGCTAGCGATTTTTTCGTCTAAAAATCGTCTTTTCCGTCGTAGTCCTCGGAGAAATATTTCCCACGGGCTATCATGCGCATCAAACATAGATAATACAACCAATTCGCGACCCCGGGAAGTTGATGTACCAACTTACCCAAAAACGGGGCCCACAATTTGGCGTTTCATCTTCTAGGGTCAGTTTTTGGAATGTGAAGGGTTTTCCATTGTTTCTCAACAATAAATAGGCCTTCGAGCCTCATTGTAAGACAGTTCAGAGGCATGTAGCCATACATCTCTTCTCAGAGATAAGCTGCCATCGTCGTAGCTGGTTTATTTCCATTTCTGGTTGTAAGCATATTTCAATATTTTCCATTAATGAAATGAAGTATTATTTCCGCTGCATCTTTGTGTATATGGTTATCTCTGTAATTTGTTGCATTCATGTTTAAGTATGGATCAGTGGTATCAGAGCGTTCTGCTTTTTTCTCTGTTTTTCTTTGCATGTCCCCAATGAGGTCGGGATATAAGGAGTTAGGGCCTGAGCTGGTTGAACCTTTGCAAGACCATCCTCGCAAATCCCGACGGCCTCCCATGGCGGATGAGAAGAAAGATGAGGGAGCAGAAGATCCTATCAAAATCTTGGTCGAAGAAGCCCTCGAGCGACAACGAAACGCGATGATGGATAACTTTGCCCAAATCCTTCAGCGGCTACCCAAAAGTGACGCATCGGCTTCCAGCAGCTACTTTGGAATTGTCACGCACTTTAAGGTACAAGTTAATTTTGAAATCCCCATATTTAAGGGTCAAATAGACGCAGATGCTGTAGATAAATGGTTAAATCTGCTAGAGGGTTATTTTTCTGTTCATGAATTTTCGAGTCGGGAAAAGGTTGTTTTCGCTCTTCTCAAAGCAGCCCCCCACGTCAAGGACTGGTGGGAAACCTACTGCGAGCAGAAGGATGAAACTACAGACTCGCTATTTTGAGCTACACCCACCTGGAATTCATTCAGGGATGCCATTAAGGAGCAATACTACCCTGTTGGAAGCTATGAGGATGAATACATAAAGCGGACCACGCTGCGGCAGGGAAGAGATCAAGATGTGCCGGAGTTCACCAATATTTTCCATACCCTTTGCACGAAGTTGGGTATCAAGGATTCGAAGCAGCATTTGATACTCAAATACTGTGGCTTCTTGCACAAGTACATCCAGGAAGAAATGGAATTCCTAAACATCTCCTCTCTCGGCATAGCATACCGATATGTCGTCAAGATAGAGCAGAAGTTTAAACAAAAGAAGGGAGACTTTGGATCTACGAATCCAAAGCAAGGGAATGGTGCCCTGAAACCACAGAACAAAGGTCAAAGCCAAGGTGGAGCAGCCCGAGACAACCCGCCAAAGCTACAAGCAAAGAAAAATGTCGGAAAGCCGAAAAAGGACACGGGAAAATGGTGTGAGTTCCATAAGAGCTCCACTCACAACACAAGTGAGTGTCGGGCGAAGCAGTCACTAGTGGTTGAGCTAAAGGTTTCAGAATCAGATGCAGGTTCCGACTCTGGGTCAGAGCCCAACAAGGGGAATGACAAAGGGAAGCAAATCATTGATGCGGATCCCAACGCCACTGTAGCTACTGCCAAGATCCAGAAAAATGAACCCGAAGATCCAGAGGAGGAGGAGCGTCTCTTCCACTCCCAGATGTGGGTAAGGGTCTCCCCGCTATAGTTCATTGTCGATAGCGGGAGCCAAAAGAAACTCATTTCGGTAGAGGTCGTGAAGCGGTTGGGCTTACCCACCACAGCACATCCACAACCATACACCATCGGGTGGCTGCACTAAGGACGGGATCTTCGCGTGAGCCAACAGTGTCACCTTCCATACAACATCAAGCCCTTCACAGATGAGGTATTGTCTGACATTGCTCCCCTTGAATTTTTTGATGTATTATTAGGACAATCATACTTGTGGAAGTGACATGCTGTGTATGAATCAAGGCCCCGTGCTGTTATTATTACATTGGGAAATCAGTTGTACAGGACACCAGAGGTAGCATCGCCTACTGCCATCTCTTTGATTACTGCAAAACAATGCAGTAAGCTCATTTCTAAAACTGGAAAATTTGTTTTCCTAATGATACGCCCTCAAGGAAAGAAGAAGACAGTGGCCACAACCTCCAGACAGGGCCCCTATGCATGACAACTATAGATGGGCAAGGTCGTGGAGGAGTACAAGGACATGTTCACCTCCCCCGTAGGGGTTCCTCTGCACTGTCAGGTCAAGCACTCCATCGATCTGAATCCAGGTGCGCCACTACCCAATGGACCAATTTATCGGCGCTCCATTATGGAGAATGATGAAATCAAGAGGCAGATTCAGGAACTGCTGTAGAAAGGCCACATTCGTCCGATTTCATCGCCTTGTGGGAGCCCAATTGTGTTGGTATAGAAGAAGGATGAGACTTGGAGACTATGTATTGACTATTGGGCGCTGAACAAGATCACTGTCCGTAATAGGTACCCGATCCCACGAATTGATGACCTCCTGGACCAACTAAAGGGGGAAAATATTTCAGCAAGATTGATCTGAAGTCAGGATATCACCAGGTACCGATCGAACCCTCTGATGTG
>APFE030111001.1:75434-94855 GCA_000404065.3 Pinus taeda | reverse complement strand
ATTGGTTCTGCAAGTCTCTACTCAACCAAATCACTAAGGATGTCACCTTAGGTGGTGCTGTCATAAAAGACCAATCCATACATCATGCCCAACAATTAGATTTGATATATTCATAGGCTGGCACTCTATATGATGTAATTCCCAATTACCCTCGCAACTCAAATGCTCCCGCTACTCAGAAACATTGAGCACACGCTGATGGGATTATCGGCGCAACCTCCAGGGGTACTGTAAAACAAATTAGCAGTCACATTTCCCTGATGTTAGTGGATCCCTCTACCAAATGGATTTCTCTTCCTACCACCACAATCAACTCTATGTAGTCTATTCAAAAACCCAGTGGTAAGAACAATAAGAATAAGAAAAATCCTGCTCCTTCTGAAGAGCAGTAAAAAAAGTAGCAAAACCCAAAGAAGAAGGTTGTTGCACCCCCTGATGATGCAAAGGATAAATAAACCAGATTCCCTCACAAAATCTATGCCGAAGACCACATGACCTATTGATGCTGGTGTCTTTAGGAACGCACAGATTTCATTGCTAAAAAGGATACTAGAAGGACCCCTATTATCTTGAATAATCGTTTCCCTGCTCAGTAGTAGCAACACCTTATTGCAAACCAATCCCAGCCCCTGCAAGGGGTCAATGGTGGTTTTCAACATCCTTCAGCTGGTGAGGGAACCTCTACCATTTACACCTTTGAAATGATAGATCTATAGACTAGAGCCAAATCTTATGGAGCTCGTGTCGCTCATGCAAAGGAACCCTCGTCAAGTCAAAACCCATCGCCACCTAACGATCTTCATATCAAAAGGCTAGTTTCTAACATTGTGACCCCCCCCCCCCCCCCACAAAGGGGCACTTTGACACAGAATGCACAATACATATGCACATGCCGCCCAAAACTACAAAATTGTAGAAGACTTGGTGCAAGCGCCATCGGATATGTCTGTGCTCAAAGCATTACAAACATGTCTAGCATGAAGAAAAGATTTTCTTTAGGCCATTGGTGGTATCGACCCACAGTATTCCATGCTTCCAATTTTCGACATGGAAAAGTGTAAACCTCCCCTTTCTCACTAGCTTCCATTTCATGTGAAAATCTCTTTGAAAGGTAAAGGCATACATAGAAATTTCATTGAAGAAGGTGATTCTACCTGCGTAATGTCAGCTTCATGTTGGCTCGCTTTTGGTTCTCCAACCCTATCCCCTCCGTTGAATTCCCTTAAAGTTTTTGACGACCATACTTTCATACAAAAGGTTACCTAGCTAGCTACCCCATCACTTTGAGTGGGAAAATAGTAATGGTGGATATTGAAGTTATGGATAATAAACTCAACTATAATCTTCTTTTGGGCCGCAATTAGACTTATGCCATGAATTCCATTGTATCTTTGGCCTTTCTCATCATCCTATTTCCCTTGGATAGAAATATAGTCACAGTGGACCAACTATCCTTTTGCACCCTAGATTACTCCCTGTTACCTAGTAGCTTCATACCCTTAGTGGGTGGTGTACCTGACTCTTACGTCAGTATTGGTACTGATCTATTGAATGGCTCTTATTTGATGGGTTGTTTCTCTCTTTTTCCACCACAGGTTCCATAGACAGTCAATATGGTTTCATCAATTCCTCACGAATTGATTGATCCTTGGATCATATTGGCCCCTTCAGACATTGACACTTATGGAGAAAAAATGTCACTGTCACTAGCTAAATTGGCCTACAAAGCCATTCAATCTAGATTTGAGTCTCCTATCACTTTGTTCATGGCCACTTGTACCACTGCCCATCCCATAACTACTCCTTCTTTCAATCCCCTCAATCAGGTCCTACCTACCAACGAAGCTATTAGAGAGATCATGTGTTTAGAAGAGTGACCTTGGGAGGACTCGCACCATTGTGTTTTGATATCTGATTCAGACATGATGCCTCTTCAAATCCTATCACCTAATGCACCTAAAATCATTTCCTCACCATATATGACTATACAAACTTTGGAATTATAGGGAAACATGGGCAATATTTCAAAGACATTACTTGTTGTTATTTCAGTCAAGATAGCCATTGTGGAAAACATATAGATTGGAGCCAATCACAATCTTGAGGAAATTGTGAGCTTCACCTCCCCTTTTAAAGGCTTCCGTAATTTTTTCCCTTGGTCTTCTAAAGAAATGCATGGCATATACCCTTCTATTGTCAAGCATGAGATCAAGAAGTATCGAGCATTCTTTTATGGTAATTTTCTTGCTCGTTAATCCAAAAAATCCTCGTGTCTCCTTCTTTAGGCTCGTTAAACTACCATGAAGAAGACTGAGCATTCTTTTTATGGTATTTTTCTTACTCGTTTACCCGAAAAACCTTGAGTCTCCTTCTTTGGGCTCGTTAAACTACTACAAAGAATCTATGAGAAATTTTTTTATGGAATGATTTCTTGCTCTAAATCTGAAAAATCCCCGAGTTTTAATCATTGGGCTCATTAAACAACCAACAACGGTCTGAACATTCTTTTTAGGCACTTTTTTCTCGCTCAGAAAATAGAAAAATCCCTGAGTTCCTTATTTAAACTCATTAAACACTTATGAAGAAGCTCCAAGCATTCTTTTAGGTACTTTTCTCACTTGTTAAACTAAAAATCCCAAGTTTTGTAACCAGGATTGTAAAAAATCTACGGTGACAACAAGAGAAATTGCTTTTTTGGGACCATTTCTCGCTCTTAAATCGAAAAATCCCCGAGTTTTTCCCATCATCAAGCTCATTAAAATATACGAAGAAGGAATGAGCAACATTTTACTTCTTTTTCCTTTCTCACTAAACTGAAAAAGATACTGTAAGTTTTATTCATTAGACTCATTAAAATTCGATGAAGGTATTGAGTTTGTCATCACGTTACTCATTAAAAATTCATGATCAATATTGACTTTAGCCCGTCTCCTTTTACTCATAACGACATGAGGTCAACATCCATTGAGCATAGGTTTCTCTTTTTCTGGACTCAGTAGATTAACACACGGAAAAGTAACTGATTCAGGTATGCTATTAAACTTTTGTCGCACCCAGTTAAAAACTATGACAAAGGGACCACCCTAGAGTCGTTCTTTATGATTTTTTCAGACTCTAAATATGAAAATACCACCAAGTTGTCTTGTCTGGACTCATGAAATTACACAAACAAGGTGTAGAGTCACTCTTTTTATGATCATTTTCAGACTCTTATAACATGAAAAGATCGACGAGTTTCCCTGTCTGGACTCATTAAACTAATCAAATAGGCCATAGAATCACTCTTTTTGTGGTCCTTTTCAGACTCTCAAAATATGAAAAGATTGATGAGTTTACCTGTCTAGACTCACTAAACTAATGAGATGGGGAAAGTGGACAATACAACTGTGTTTAGTATTTGAAATCATGTTTTGGAAGTAGTTGTTCCCTTGAACATGACACTCCCTCAGATAAACCTTCCTTGTGACGGCCTCTCAATATGAATCTTACCACCCTATGAGTTTAGCCTATATACCCCCATGTTCTTGCATCCTTGTATCCTAACACTCTTTGGTGTTCATGAGTCTAGTGTTGCATGGTTAAAACTCTTGTCATGCCTTCTATTGTTCAAGGGAAAACCTTTTTTTCTTCTTTTTCCTCCATCGACCCATCAAGAATATCCTTTCATCATGCCCTCTATCATTTTGACCCAATGCTCAAAGATTCCCCAAAAAACAAATCATTCTTGTCCCATTTTGTGATGATTGATGTAGGACACATTATTACCTACCTTTCAACAGGTATTTTCTTGTTGACGTCAACACTCTATCTAGAAAAGACCCAAAAACACTTTAGTGCCTTTGTACTTGCAGACATCAGTGGCAGGTCACCTTTTGTTTAATCAGGGGCTCTCATTAATGGCTCCTAGTTAAAAGATTCTACGGGTTTTCAATGAAAAAAACATTTTTCACAGTTGCTAGATTGTACTATGCATCTTGGAGACCATCACCATGATTGGTGGCCTTCCTCATGTCTATTAACGGTCTCCATTATTGACTGGCAATTATACGATTTTGTGCATGTTCGACAACAATGCGTATATTCACATGTATCGATCTATGTTGTTCAGTGAAACGAAAATCAAGACCTTGGGTAGAGGCTTGCATCACTCAGCCTTGTTTCCTCTCCCAAGTTGTGTATATTATTTTGGAGATGGCTCATTAGAATGATCTTATTATGACACCGGTTCTACATTGTGCTTATCAGTGGCCAGCATCGTCATATCTCTTTTATGAGAAAATCACTCTAACATAGCTACTGAGCGTGGGAATGCTTGACTCAAGACATGATTTTAGTTGTTTTATATATGTGTTTTATTAGGTTTCCCATACCATTCGAAGCTCCGATCCTGTCTCTCTTTTTGTCAAAGAAGGAACATAACAGTTAAGTAAATTATTTCGGCTATCATTGCAACCTCAGATCTCACACTTTAGGGGGAATCTGTTATACAATAAAATGACCTACTCATCAGCTCAGAGGGGAAAGACATGATGACTGAAGCAATGACCAAGTTCACAAGCCTTGTTTCCAAGCTAACATTGCCTATACACTGAAAAATTGCTTTATAAAGCGTCTCTACAAGCCTAAGTGAGTGTTAGTGACCCAAGTAACTCTACTTGTTACCTCGGGGACAATGTTAATGAACCTTAATGAGGATGTAAGGGTCAAAGGAGTGGAATTACTAAGAAATATCCCTATATTCTCTCCTAAATCAACTCAAAAAAGCAAGGAAACATCAAAGTTCGACCTATTTGGGGGATTTCTAATCCTAATGAAGTAGGCAAATGGGAAAGAGCTCAAAAGAATTGCAACATCATTTCTTTTACCTAAGGAAACTCATGGAGAAACTTGGAAGCCCTAATCTCGAATGCTACATAAGCAGAGCTAGGGCTACTTTGAAAGGGGTCATATCATTTGAAAGGATAGCTTACTTGATTATCAAGCAGAGTCTCAGACCTAAGCATAAGAAGTTGGTAAGAAGGAAGAGAGAGAGAGGAGCTGGATGGGTAAGGGAAGGCTGATGCAACGGATGGTTATAATGACTCTTTTGATATTAATATAGAACTATATTTTTATTGTCTACTCTGTGGTGTTGGTATTATAATTCATTTATATGTTCATTCAATGTATTTTAGCATGCGTAGCTTAGTTATGTGTATCTATATGTATTTTGTATATTCACACATTAATTGTCAAGGTTTTATGTTGTGATTATGCTTGTCTCTTCTATGTGCAGGAATTGATCTAGAGCCATCTCAGGGGACTTCTACCTACTGCATTGTGCTCTCCAGCAAATCTATACAGAGACTTGAGGTAATGAATATGTTTTGCTTTGATAGTTGGTTATTGAATATAGAAATGCATGTAGCTTTGTGACAGTTGTAGATAATCTTACAGTCTACCAAGGGTTCCGAGAACACCCTTGAGGGTTCCTTCATTCTCCATACACCATGCATTTAATCCTATAGCAGTAGGGTGGCTGATTTTCATCTTCTCTCCATCCCCACTTGGTAGCACATGAGCGGTAATGTTGACCATGCTCAACCTGGGAAGCATATTTGAACAATTCCCCTTCTGATCTCTAAGTTCTTGGAGTTGTATGGGTTGTTGTGTTGTGGCTCCCTAGCTTGTCCTCGTCCCTTGTGCCCATCTAGATGATACAAGTGATAGGTTTTCTTTTCGTGTTAAAGGTGGGTTGGTAATTTAGTTGTTTTTTTGGGTTTTCCTGAACGATGGCCTTGGGTCATTTGTAGGGTGGTCGATTTTCATCTTCTCTCCATCTCCACTCGGTATCAAATGAGCAGTAATGTTCTCCATGCTCATCCCTATCCCTCGTGCCCATCTGAATGATAAAAATGATAAGTTTGCTCAGCTCTCCTTTATTCCTTCATTGTTGTGGTCCCATATGGAATCCCTAGAACTCTATCATGCCTATGTCGCTATTGTGCCCCTTGGTTGTTGTGAATAGAAAATTTTTATTGGGCTAGGCATCCATGTGTTGCTCCATTGAAATTAGCTCCTCGTTATGTTGTTCACCTCCTCCCTATTTGGCAGGGAGGGGTTTGATTTTCATGTGAAAGGTGGGTTGGTAATTAAGTTGGCTTTTCGAGTTTGCCTGAAGAATGGCCTTGGTTCATTTCTAGGGTGGTCGATTTTAATCTTCTCTCCATACCCACTCAGTAGCACATGAGTGGTAATGTTGACCATGCTTGTCCCAGGAGGCATATGTGAACAATTCCCCTTCTAATCTAAGTTCTTGGAGTTGTATCGGTTGTTGTGGTGTGGCTCCCTGTGACAGATAACCTCTTCAATGTTCGACTATTTATGGTGCCAGTTTCTTGTGCTTTTACTCTTTCTATGTTGGCATTGTCTGTTTAGATGCATACATTTTGTTAGCACCTAAATCTGCCTTAGGCTGAAAGAAGGCAAAATTCAGGGTAACCACAAACCACGCTCAGTCTGGTAGCTAGCCCTACCAGAACAGGAGAGCGCTCTCTCCATGTCACTCTCAGTGAATAGATAAACAATATGATCTGAGATGACTTACAGTGAAATATTGATTTTAGTCTAGGTAAATAAATATGGAAACTAGAATCAATTTTTGATAAATGACTGAGTTTTTGGGATATATGGGACCAACGAACAGTATGAGTAGAGAATTTAACACAAAGGCATAGATTACTTCATGAGGCAAGACAGGCAGAAAGTCTAGCAATTGAATTTGAAATAATGCGGAATGGAAAGATTGTTTAGGAGGGTGAAAAGGGCATAAACACATGAATCCTTTTCAACAGAAGAAGAAAACATGAAACTTTCCCACAGGCAGAGCAATAAACATGAATTCTACCTTATCTTAGAAAATTTCACTGGAAATGAATATGAATGAACTGTGAAACATAACGAAATACATATGAAACATAAAGAGAACACATTTGATACACTCACACCACATGAATCTCATGAACTAGAGCCGTTGCCTTTCATTAATTCTCTACCAAAATATACAATGAAGAACTAAGTTTCTCTCCCACAGTCTCCCAGAAATTACAACCAACCCTTTGCAAATGGTTTGCATACAATAAATAGACTATGCCATTGGGAAATAGAACAACCCAGAGCTGGGGAGTTTTTTGAATCATTACAAAATGGAAATGGAAAGCCAACCATTAGTGACAGGTGCAACATTACAAAAATGACAATTTGCTTGGGTGACTACTTGCTTTCCTTTGCCACTTGGAAGGAGCCCACCTTTAGTGAAAATACTTTTTAAACATTGCCTTATTTGCCGAGAAAAACATAGTGTAAATGACCGGGCCCACTTGGATAAAGTCGTGAATCGAAATGTCGCAGAGCGGAAGTGATTTTGGCCTTTGGGTCCCTGTGCGCCGCGCGCAAATATATATGCGTCTTCCACTTTGGAGGTGATTTTGAGGTACTTTCCGAAGTCCAAATTGTGCCCAAGTGTTCTTGTTATAAATCCCTACCTGTCTACTTTCCAACCCAAGTGGAATTTCTGAATTTGGTGCTCATTTTCCCCTCCAAAAATTCAATCTCCCAAGACTACTTCCTGTGTGTCAAAATAGGGGCAGAGAGGTCATTTTTTGAGTGTTTTTGACCTTCTGGGGACTCAAAAATTGCCCAAAATTGTTGTCCATGCACCAACAGTCATGATTTTTCATGCTGAATCCAAAAATGCAAACCATTTCTGATTTGAAGCTCCCAATCCTAAGCACCGTGCCTATGGCATGACACACAGGGAGAAAAACCCTTTTTTGTGCCCAAAAAATTGTCACGTGACCAAAATTTCCCCAAGTTTTTTGAAATTTGGGTTGGAGGTTCCCTATGAAGTGCTATGCTGGGCCACAGAGGCTTTAGCCAAGATTCGAAGCTGATCTTTCTCTTTTTGCCTCTTTTGTTTTTGTGTCGCTCTCCTCAATTTCGCCTTCAAACTCCTTATTCGAGCCTTTGAACTCATGTTCCATGCCCTGTAGTGATAAAACATCCACCTCAATATGGTTTTGTCCTTGTCAGCCTTCTCTAGCAATCTCTCAAGGTGGATGTTGATACGCTCGAGCCAAGACTCTCAGCCATTGTTAATCTCTTGCTCTAATGGAGTGAGCTCAATTCTCCTATGTTGGGCAGCTTGGCGATTCTCGCAGATGTTTTGCTGCTCCATGATCTCATGCTGGTCTTCGAGCTGTTTGTTCCTCTGCTCCAAATACCTGATAATCCACTTGGCCCTCTCCATATTGAGTGACAAGTCTTGGATCTCCATTTGCTACTCCTGGATAGTCCTCCTAAGTTTGGCACTCTCCACATCTGTATCATCATCATGAATGAGGATGAAGTTGGCCTCTCGTTCACCTGATGGCCCGTCGTCATGCATGGGCTTCTTGCCCCTGTCCTGTACCTGTGTTTCCGATGTCGGAAGAGAGGCCCCTTCCACCCCGGGTGGAGATAACACTCGCTTTGCTGCTGCAAACAAATGTCTACTGCCTCTCTGATATGTGATGAATACCAGCATAGTAGCAGTTTGAGTCTCGTGAGCCTCTTGCTGATTTGAAGGCCCTCCTTCCTCTTGAAAAATTGATGGGGTCACTTGAGGGATTTTGAAAATCTCATGTGAAATGAAATCATCCCATGAAACATTCAACAAACTCAGCTAATGAAAAACCACAATCTTGATATTCAAAGTGATAAATTTTGTTGTACTGTTGATGAGGAGGTTTTCTTTGCACCAATGTGGTCATTTTCTCAATATTTTTGCATTTGAAAGAAGGGAGATTCATCATCCTCACCCTAGTGAAATGCATCAAAAGTCTAACATGATAGGTGTACAAGCGATAAAATTTCCCTTCACAGTTGAAATATTTGATAATGAGCTTCATAAGTGGAGCATATGTGTCCTGTAGGTATCTGAAAGGAAAGACCCTACTGATCTGCTTCTGGTAACTAGCCTTGATATAAGGCTCATAATGTTCTTTGTCCACAAGTTGTCCCTTGTTCCACTGTTCACCCACATTCGGAATACCTGTTGCTTCAGCTATAGTTTCAGGTGTCAAAGTGAAGGTAACACCTGCAAAATTGACCTGACCATTGTGAAGATGGAGAACAAAAAGTCTAGCAAGCTCATGGTGGTATTTCACTCTTTCCACCATCTCAGAAAACTAGTAGCAAGGTTGATGTTTGAAACATGCTACTGCAAGAGGACAAGCCAATAGCTCTATGAGTGTAGTGGGCTCCTCTCAGATGTGTTTTCCTTCCTTATGTGGTATTCTCGGTGCATGAATTTCTTGGGAGGAATCACTCACTGTTTCCTCATCCCTTTCATAAGCTAAATCAGTTTCCATATTTGCCATTATTTGATGTTTAATGATGAGTATGAATAGATTCTATATCAATAATAGGTGTTTTCTATTTGACGAATGGAATTGATGGGTGGGACTGTGAATGAAGGACTTTGTGCTAACTATAGGGTTATAAGGGAGTGATATGATTTGGGGAATGAGGATTAGGGTTTAGGGTAATAATGGAAATTTGTTGTTAGGGTTTAGGATTTTGGGGATAGGGGGGTATGATGAATGTGAATGAGAGAGGGGTAAGGGATATGAAATGAGGGGAGTGTAGTGGAGGAATTTGAAAATGATTGCAGGGAGGAAACAACAAAAATGAAAACTTTTGAAAACCCTAGATAGTTTTTCAGTACACTGTGCAGCAAACTAGGGTTTCTCTTTTCACCTATTTACACACCATCAAAGAGGATGAAGACTCTTGCAATGGAACTTAGGGATGATTTACTTACTTGGAAGAATGAAGTATTTTTAATTTGGAGGAATATTTTAATTAAATTCAGGCCTTTTAGCCCTGTGCACCGCGCCAGTGTAAATTTACACTGGAAACTTTCTCCCAATGCGTTGTGCTCCCTCTGTGCGCTGCACCTTTTTTCAGGAGCCATTTGGAGGCCTTCACGGTGTCCAAATTGGATTTAGGATAGCTTGTTGGAAAGATATTTGAGTCTACTTTCCAACCCAACTAGAATTTTTCAATTTTTAGTTCATTTTCCCTGCCAACAATCAAATCTCCAAAGACTAGTCAAAATGTGCCAAATGAGGCTGCCTCAAGGTAGAGTGTTGTTGCAGTCAACTTTTGAAGGTGCTCCTCAACTCCAAATTGAGCTCATAATAGCTCATTGGAAAGCTCATTGTGTTTAGTTATCATGTTAATCATCAAGTAAGTTATTGGCTAACCGAGATAGAAGAAAACTTGATTTTCCCAAGGTCACTTTAGAGGTGCATCAATTCTCCCGAGGCAATTGTATTTTTGACATTTCTCTAAAACCATGACACATGTGTAAAAAGTGAAGGATATTTTTCTTCCTTGGCCTATTGTGGACATAAACCTCTCTTAGTTTTCCAAAATTCATCTTTTCTTGCTCAAAAACATCATATGAGTGAATTATTGAGCCTTCCTTTGGCCTGCAAGTATTATTGAAGCACTTTGAGAACAACAATTTGCAAACCTTAGACCTAATGACTGAAATGAATCTTGTCCATTAAAAGATCAAACATTGAATGTCATGGATTTTAATAAATTTGATGAAAATACCTAAGCCAACAGGTACAAGACATGAGGGGAATGAACTGACAAGACCCTTCCGTCAGATTATGGCATGCCTCTATCAAAATGTAGCTGAGTGAATGGAGCGAGACACCTAAAAATGAGATGCAAAAAGAGTTTTGATCTTTGACGGAGGACTGACTAGACTGACTCTAACATTGACTCCAATGGGGGATGGTAGCTCCATCTCCTTGGAGGTGCCAAGAACTACAGATCTTTGGGTGAGAAGATAGTGCCTTCGTCCATTGGGCTATGGAGTCATTATTTCGACAAACCACACAAGACTCTGACTCATTTATTGAATAAAACCTGACTCAGACCAACTTAATTATGGAACCAACATGACTGAAAAATGACTTAATGCAAAAGGAAATGACTCATGACTGACTTAACTAAAACAAGAACTTACAAAACTTGTTTCAATGGCAACAGTCCATCAAGGTTCGAGGGTTTCAAATCATGATGACAGCCACCTGCGTACTATTGCAATATGTACAATCATGTGTAATGTGTCTTCCAATGTAACCAATCAAGTAGATGCCTCCTTGATTGATTCTCCTGATCAGATCTTCTGGTCAACAACAGATACTAGTAACTGGGCTTCCAAAAACATAATTGACCATGATCTCCTTCATCACTGAATACTGCAATAATCAAATTCACTGTTGACTGCAACAAATCTACCATTGGATCCTGAAAAACATGAAGATTGACATCTTGCTGGAAAAAAAAGGTATCTTTTTCTCTTGATTCTGGTCTTTCTTCATAAATAAGAGTATGTTCCGGGTCTTCAAAAAATTCTGAACAAGTGGATGAACAAATCTCCTTTTCAAAGAACATTTCAAAACATGAGAAATATGAGGAGGAATCTGAAAGGGAATCCTGAATGGTCTGGTCTACTGAAGTTTGGATATATTGTAGATCATTTTCATATGATATGACAGCCAAATTGTCTTTGCATTCATCAATCACGAGAAAAGAAACTTCAAATGATTCTTGAAACCTAACAATATCATTTCTATCATCTACCATAAATTCATCCAGAGGAACTTTTTCACTTTCTTGAGCAAAGATCTCATCTTGCTGTTCATGAGCTGACTGGATTACCTCTTCATGAAGACTGTGTTCTGATGACATGAGAACATTTGGATCCAAAACTCTGTCTTCTTCATCCCAGATGATTTCAACAACAGAGTTCTCTTTCATGGGACATAGTACAAGGTTTCCTTGGTCACCATAATCTGAATCTGGATCTGAAAGGGTCTATTGAATGTTATCACATTCTGAAAGTAGAACTGGACTTCCCTGCATGCTGTCTTATTCTATGGATAGATCCAAAACGACACTTTTTCTTTCATCACTTTCAGCCATATCGAATTCTTCAACCTGCTAATCTATAAAGTTGTTCACTGGATTGTCATCCTTTTCAAAAGAGGAAGAAGTTTCGCCAACACTTTCTTGGCCATGTGTGCACTGCAAATCCACTTTAGCTTGAGTTGGAACATAACAGTGCAAGAGTTGATCTATCTTGTCTTTAGACAAAGGAGATAAGACCTTTTGTTACCTTTTGCTCAAACAATGATTGTCTTCATTAATTTCAAGTGAAGGTGTATACAAATATTCCTCATACTGCTGATCCATTCTATGTAATTCCTATTGACTGTCAAGATGAAAAATTATTTCATCTTCCACCGTACTACAATCTTGATCATGCTGCAAATTTTCATGATCGTCTTTACGATGCTGAAAGGGATTTTCATACAGGGCTTCCATGATCTCATCTCCATAAAATTATCATCCTCATAGTATTTTTCAAGGCTTTCAATAAAAGTAGAAGCATGTTTGCAACAGTCATGAACTAGATTCAATGATGGATAAGAGTCTTTATATCTTTCAATGAACAGGGCATGAAAATCCTTTAAATAGTAAATACAAGAAGGCAGTAAAATTTGATACCAAGATTGGGCTTCACCTTCTATAGTGGCCAGGAATATCTTCATTAATCAATCTTCAGGAAAATCAACCTTCAACTTGCGAATATGCATGTGAAATCGAACTAGATGTAAAGCAGTGTCCTTCTTACCGTCATCTTTAAACGTAGGCAGATTCCTTGACCAATATACCTTCGGAATTTTATTTGGAAATCCTGGAATGTGATCTTGGCTCATGGGAGGGTATCTTCTTACAATCCGCTCCACTTTAAAAAATCTCAAATCTACTGATCCCTTTGCAGTGGAGTCACCATGAAGCACCGGTTGCTGGATTCTTCAGTGAAAGGAGTCACCAGGTGAATGATTTCAGTTGTCTTCTTATGTATGATCGTTGTTCACCATCAACCATCAGATCTGAGCTTGATAGATGTACTGGGGCAAAACAATCTTCAAGAAAACCATTTTCATCCCCAGTATGGTCGCCACTATGTTAGCACCTAAATCTTCCTTAGGCTGAAAGAAGGCAAAATTCAGGGTAACTACAAACCATGTTTAGTCTGGTAGCTAGCCCTACCAGAACAGGAGAGGGCTCTCTCCATGTCACACTCAATGAATAGATAAATGATATGGTCTGAGATGAATTACATTGAAATATTGATTTTAGGCTAGGTAAATAAATATGGAAACAATAAGCAATTTTTGATAAATAACTGAGTTTCTTGGATATATGGAACCAACGAACAGTATGAGCAGAGAATTTAACACAAAGGCACAAATTACTTCGTGAGGCAAGACAGACGGAAAGTCTAGCAATTAAATTTGAAATAACGCGGAATGGAAAGATTGTTTAGGAGGGTGAAAAGGGCATAAACA
The DNA here is from genome assembly GCA_000404065.3 of Pinus taeda. Lineage (NCBI taxonomy): Eukaryota > Viridiplantae > Streptophyta > Pinopsida > Pinales > Pinaceae > Pinus > Pinus taeda. The sequence goes on along the minus strand of APFE030111001.1, from coordinate 81,395 downwards.
CATGAATCCTTTTCAATAGAAGAAGAACACATAACGTGAAACTTTCCCATAGGCAGAGCAATAAACATGAATTCTACCTTATCTTACTTAGAAAATTTCACTGGAAATGAATATGAATGACTGTGAAACATAACGAAATACATATGAAACATAAAGAGAACATATTTTCTACAATACATGCATGTGCATTTGCATTTAGACTGCTTGTCGGTTTGATTTAGGATAGTGCATATAGTGTGTGCTCTATGCTCTATGTTGAAAGAATCTCATTTCTCTTTCCTTAGTAGCTAGGATTTTCATTGCAAAAAGAATATTAAACGGTTGTTTATCATCTTAGATAGAATTTTAGGAATTGTATATCTACATCACTTGGTGAACCTGAAAAGCAAATTTCTTAAGCAAGATCAACTGTAGAATAAATTCAATGAACATAAAAACACTTTGGAACCTAATGCACAACATTTAGAAGTCTAGGCTAGAGACGTATTTTGGCGTCGTAAAGCCTGGTAACTATCACTTTCATTGTTGGTCGGGTGATTCCTCCTCTTTGAGACGACAAGTGCCAGTACGAACTTGTGCTCCCATGTACCGTTGAGTATATATTGGGAGACCACAATAGGCTATATCATTTATCCTTAGGAAGTCGTGTCTGTCGCCCTATCGATCGCAATGCACTGAACATAACATTCGGGAAGATTGATTGCCGTACCATAAAAAGTATTCTGCAGTTTTGCGATTGGCTTGGTAATCCCTCTATCTAGATTTCCAGAGTAGTCTCTTTCGTTCCTTTTTACACTCCTTAAAGGAAAAGATTCATCTGAGCACTTGTCACTTCAAGCTCATTAAAAATCGAAGGCGACTAGAGTCATCTTTTGTTTTTTCTCGACTCTTAAAAATTGAAAAAACAATTTGTGTCAAAGCGTCTAAAATTTATTTTAATAAGAATAATATCACTATTCCCATGTTGGTCTTTAGGTTGAGGAAAATGGAGTCTACCAACCAAGGATTTCCCCTGGGAGGAAATCCTAGTCTTTTCTCCTCTTGGGGAGATGTTGGTGCACCTCATATAGCCACATTGTCACTTCCAAGATTGACGATTGGCTTGCCCATATGGCTCTTCTCTACCTTAGTTGTTCAGAACACCGTGATTCCTGAACAATCAAGTTAGCAACTAGATGATACTAGAGTTACCCCCAAACTTCTACTTCATCCATTTCTCCCTCTCCTCCTTCCTCTTCACTTGATGAAGCTGGTAAAGCTGAAAATCAAGTAACTAAGAAGGAGAAGAAGGGGAAGGAGAAGAAGGAAAAGAAGAAGAAGGATCCAAAGGCAAAAAGGGGCAACCATGCATCATCTAACGAAAATCCACACACTGCATCGTCCAAGCCTAAATCTCCATGTGTCATTTGCAAAGGAGACCACTATCATCGAGATTATTCTTGCATCCCTCAGATCTTAAGGGACTGGTCTCCTCGTTTGCACAATCCAATGTCATCAACCTCTGATCGTGTTGACAGTACACTGTCAACTAGTGAAAGTGAAGTATCTGGACAGAAAAGGAAATGTAAATTTCCTTGTAAACTATGTGAAGGCGATCACGTCATCTGTTACACAGTAATTTATCACCGTTTTCACTCTCGGTCTTCTCACTGTTTCATGTGTCCAAGTCAAACATGCTTATGACAGACAAATGCTCTCCTATGCTGCCAATTAACCCACTTTTCCTAAGTTATCTACCACATCATGGCTATTGGCTTAATAAACGCACTGAAAGGTGCTCATAAATAGTCCATTCGTGCTGCTAGCGTAGAATTACATCTGATTCCTACGATGGCCTAATTTTATGCACCAGCACGGGGCTATGTGTTTCCTTCAGCGATGGTCTAATTAGCTGCACTGATTACTTGTGATGTCAGCGTTGAAGCTCAGTTATGTGCCCGCGATGATCCAGATTGGGCGAATTTGTTCCAATAGTCAGCCTTCCAGATGACTCCAGTCCTGGTTGTTGGCCTAGTTTATGTCGCCCTTCCATCTCTGGTGTGGCAGTTCCATCAATTATGCTACCTTCCTTGATGATAAGCTCTCTCTTCCACCTTTCATGGAGACTCCTTCTCCTATTTAAACTCTCACCATTGATATGCATTGCGAGTTCCTGATAGTTGGCTAGTTGAGCAGTGTTGTGAGTGTTTTGTGAGATTGCTAGATAGCTGGTGTGAGTATGGCAAGTGTGGGATTGTTGATAGCTTGTGGAAGGTTGTGAAGTGCCCTTAATCTTGTGTAAAGCATATGAGTGAGAGAGGTCTTGTATGTTGGGAGATCCATCTTCAAAGAGTGAATGCTTGAAGAACATGTTGGTTGGACCCTTCTGAGAAGGCTTGTGACATCAAGACTTTGGTTGTGAGCTGACTCTTATTTCATTATTAATGCAATTAATGATGTTTTCCTATGTCTTGTATAAAATGTACTTGATAGCTCATGACTTCTTGACTTTGTGAGTAAATGGTCCATTGTTGTATCCAGTTACGTGCTTTGTTGTATTTCTTTTGCTTTGTTTCAGGTTGATCACTCATTGCGGAGAAGGAAGTGAAAGCTGGAGTAGCGCAACAAAACTCCATCAACCACCCATTGAGGTAGGCCTCCAACTTTAACTGTTTAAGGAAAGCTATTGTTGATCTGTCCTTGTTTGTGACTAGACCCACTCTAGGGCTAGAGGGGTTGCCTCTGTCCATAGAGGGAACACTTTCCTGCATCACAAATTGGCGACTCTGCTAGTTTTGGCCTTTGTTTTTCTTGTTTGCTCTTGCCTTGATTTTTTTATTTGGTCCCTTTTGAAGTTTTGGGGATTAGTTATCAGTCCTCTGAGTTTCCTGGGTTGATCTGGGAAATACCCCTATCTGATTGAAGGATTGACTGTCTTTGATTTGGGAGTTTTGGTTCGCCTGTCATTGTTTTGAATATCAATACAGTTTTAATTTTAACAGTCGCACTGTCATCACACTCACTCTTTTATTATATCCTATTCATCACATAATTACGCCTCATAGTCGCGACGATTCTGAAAATCAGACCATTGCGGGAAAGTCGTGTACTTCCGCGCTGACATCACTTTGTTGCTACAACTAGTGCTTTATCAACACCTGTTGCTTGTGTATTACCCACGGTGATTGCTGTAGAATTGATTTTCTCAATTCTGCCTCCTAAGTCCATTAGTCCTACTAGTCCCTTACTTTTCTCACTTGCTTGATGACTTGTTTTTCACTGTTCGTGGTTAAGGAAATTTCTTGTGAGCTTTGGTAAATGAATCTTGTTTTTTTGCTTATGTGACCTAGATCACTATTTCAAGTTCCTTGAATCTGTTGGCTTGGTTGCTTGTTTGCTCAAGGTTCATTTGCGGCTTCTTGTTGGTTTGATTGAGCCTTCCCCTTAGCCTGTTTTTGGTTGATTTTTTAGTGAAAGTTATTGAACCAATCTTTGGCATAGATTTGATTTCTTTTCGCTACCGAACATAGATTACAATTGTTTGGATCAATCGGGCTTTTCCACACTTGCTTGTTGCTTATTTGTTTCTTCTAGATTTGAAGACATCAAAATCAAAAAGTTTGCATTCATTTATTACGAAAGTGAAAGTGAATTTGCATTTCAAGTTTGCATATTGGAAAGCGAATGATAATGACTCTCATTAGTAGTATCCGTGCACTTTAGGAATTGGTGTCTGTATGCATTGAGTGATTGCTTTTGTCTTCTTGGTTTTCTTGGTTTGGAAATAATATCTCTACCCTCCCGTAGGTAGGTGTTCATTGAAGAAAATTGATTTTTCATTCATTTTAGATGCATCCTAGGATTTATTATATACACACGGTAATGCCTGAAAACTGAAACATAATCCAAGATCAACTCTAAAATGAATTAAATGAATCTAACAATGCATTGGAACATAATGCACACTTTTTAGAGGTCTAGACTAGAGATGTGCTCCGGTGTCGTTAAACCTAGTCACTTTTGTTTCCACTCAAGGTTGGGTGATTCCTCCTTTTGTGACTCAATAGTGGTCTAGTACGGAATTGTGCTCCCATGTACCGTCGAGTATATGTTGGGAGACCCCACTAGGTTTATCATCCTTTATCCATAGGAAGTCGTGTCTGCCGCCTTACAAACTGTAACGCACCGAACACAGCATTCGGGAAGATTGACTGCCATACAGAAAGTCCTTGGTTTTCATATGACTGCCAAGGTGTATATGCAGTTTTACACATTTTTTGGTAAACCTTTTGCCTAGTTTCTCCAGAGTAGTCACTTTCGTTCCTTTTCAGACTCCTTGAAAGAAAACGTCCATCTGAGCACTTGTCCTTTCAGGCTCATTAAACCTCGAAAGAGATAGAGTCACCTTTTCATCCTTTTCTTGACTCTTGAAACATGAAAAGGTCAAGTTTTGTTCCTGCGTCATAAGATTTACTGCCCACGAAATATTCCTAGTAAAAGTTCGAGTTCTTGGTTGTGATAAGAGTGTTTTTCAGGCTCATTCTCGATGGCAACATTCCTCGAGTCTATCGGCCAAGGTTTTCCCCCAGATGGAAATCCTGGTCCATTTCCTTCATTTGGAAATGTCGGTGCTCCGTATATGGCAAAATCTCTTTGCCGGGGTTAACCATCAGTTTGCCCATATGGTTGTTTTCAACCTCGGTGGTCCCGAGCGTCATGACTCTTGTTCCACCGTCTCCTTTGTTTGAGCCACAACATGTTGATTCCAAAGTTGAGCCTATGCCTTCTTCCCTTGTCTCTTCCTCCTCCTCTCCCCCTTCGCCTAGTGAAAGTTCCACATCCAGTAACCAGGAGACTAAGAAGAAGTCTGATAAATGTGAGGCCACCTACGCAACTACTGCTCCGAGTACATCTTAGGTCGGACCACCTTCTGCTCCTCCGCGGAAGGTTAAGTTTCATTGTAAATTATGCAAGGGTGAGCATCTTCTTCATGATTGTCCTAGCATTCCTAGGATCTTAGAAGTATGGTCTCACGATCCAGCTTGTCCCTCATCGTCCTCTGAATCTCGTGGCAATGCTACCCTATCAACTGGAAATAGTAAGAATAAAGGGAAGATTTGATTCCCCCACCAAGTAGTTTGGTCGTTTCCTTCAACTGGAGTCATTTGACTACCTTTCGCCTTCCATCCCATGTGCCTTTCCAGATTACAGTACATGCTTATGATAAGGTAGTACCTGGCACTATCTTGGATGAGGGTGCATCTGTCAGTCTTCTACCTTCTACTACTTGGCAAGCTTTGGGCTCCCCACAGATTGTGCCAGTCACATAGAATCTGCTAGCATTTGACGGAGGAACTAGTCAACCATTAGGGATCCTTCCGAAGTTCCCTGTTACTTTGGGAGGAAAAACCATTTATATAGACATACGATTGTCCAAGTTGCTTTAAATTTCAGTCTTCTCCTTGGCCATGACTATGTTTATGCCATGGGGGCCCTTATCTCTTCACTTTTCTGTGTGGTTTGTTTTCCACACAATGGAAGAATGGTGACCATAGATCAATTATCATTCTTTAGTCCCCCGGTGCCTCCTACACAGCTATCGTCCCCTATTGGTTCTTGCTCACAAGCAGTACCTTCCTTGCCATAGGTCAATTATGTGGCTACCCATTCCATCTCCGCCTCTACTGATGATCATGTAGATGGTCTCATACATCATGTACTGGGGGCATTGGAACCTGATCTGTCATTGGTGCATCATGACATGTATTCCTCCTAGAGTGTGTTTGTTCCATCCTGCGAAGACCTCTTGGGAGCCATGTTCTCATATGGCCAATGAACCACAGAGTGCCAAGGATAGTTTGTTCCTGTCTCAACCTCGTTAAAAAATGAAATTGGGTGTCTTGAGGAAAGTTCTTGATCTTGTGTCAACCTCGTTAAAAAATGAAACAAGGGTTATGAGGATAGTTCTTTTACTATGTCAAC
>APFE030111001.1:18718-75424 GCA_000404065.3 Pinus taeda | reverse complement strand
TCCTAAAGAAAGGATTTTATAAGCCATCCTTTTGTCAGCAAAGTGTCTGCCACATGGTTCATCATGACATGCCTTGAGGATGTCAGGCATTTCATCTTCCCTAACACATCTTCTGATCACCAAATCTGGCCCTGTTTTAAACAATTCGTTAGAAATCCATGAATATTTTGAACTCTCCTGAATAATCTTTCTTCTTTCACTAGGAAATAGATTTGGAGGTAGTTTCCCTGTAACCAAATAGTTAGCAATATCTAGATATTGATTGGGTATTCAATTTATTTTGCACTGAATATTTTCTCACATGCCTCAAAAACACTAATATGATACAATAACCATTTTATTTGGATGATAATGCAGATATTGTCGCGAGAGAAATTAGTGATCAACAAACTTCGTCTTCGTCGGAACGTGGTGGCCCTGCTTTCTTTGTAAACTTTCATTTCTAATCCATGTTTTATCTGTAATCTTTGATAGTAAATACACAATATATTATCTAAATCTTGGATGTACACTTGAATGAAAAAAACAGTTGTTACAGGTGAATGGGATGGGAGAGGGTAGAAGCGATGTGGCATTTCCCACTAGCTCCCGACCGCCATCATGTGATGGTAAATGCATGGGGTGCACTCCTTGTAAGTCTGTGGAGTGCTCCTTCACTCTGAAATTGCAGTGTCATGGCACTGCAAAACGTGAAGACGCATATGTGTATCCCTTGGTGTGGAAATGCGAATGCAGTAACCAAATCTTTGACCCATATCCTCATAGGGTGAAACTGTTGGACTGATCGCAACCTTTTGTGCATGGATGTCCTTCTACTTACGTTGGACTAAGAATACTAATTTCTAGTTTTTTTTATAATAAGGGTGGTTGAGATGAGTTTGCAATGAATTAAATAAAACTGGTTATTTACATTTTAATAAATTAAAATTTCACATAGTCCTCTTATTAAAAGTTATACTATAAATATTGAAGTATTCATATTCTGGGATTTATGTTTAATTAGATTTTGTTATTACACTTCAATGATAATAAGTAGAGCTCACTCCTATTTGATAGATGATAAGACAATTACTCAATTTGTATTACATTTGAATAATATGATTTTATTGGTTTGTTGTATTTTTTCTGTTGATTTAGATGTGTCAGTAAAAGATATCTGCATATAGTTTAATAAACAAATATTTGTTTATAATTTTGTTAAGATATGTTTACAAAGGCTTTAGTTCAAGTGTCAAACTGCTTTGAATTTGAAAAATAGAATAATTACATTTTGATAATTAATATTTTTCATGTTTATATCCAGAAAATAAAACTTTCTGAATTTTTTTTTCCTTATTATGCTGTAAAATATTAACCATATATTTGAAGTCAAAATTTATGTGAATACAACAAACTTACAATTATGGGTTTAGTGTAAGATATTAGGTTTTCATTAAATTTTAATGTGGTCTAAAACGCTCAATAGAATTACACTTTTGGTATAAAAATATAATTACACTTTTGGTATAAAAATAGTCAAGTTCCCAAAAATTAATTTTAAAATAGTCTAATATATAAAGTAATTGGTTTGAAGAAGGTATTACATATTTCGTTGTCCTTTGTTCATTTTCTGACATTAGACTTTACTTTGTGCTAACAATGTGAAGTGGGAAAAGTATGAAAAGTATGTGTTATTAGTTCTATTCTTTAGTAATTTATGGATTATAAATTTTCTTCACAGTTATAATTTTCATTTTAATTTGTTAAGATTTTTTTTTAATTTACTCAGGTAACATTGCCTTAAAAATTAAAAAAATTGTAAATGTTTTAATATTATATTATATTATATATTAACTTTCATTATATTGTTACAGTTTATTTAAAATTTAGGTTTTAATAAATTGTTGAGCTAATAAATTATGCACTTTCCACAAATATTTGATCTTCTTGTTTGGAATTGATAGGGGAAACTAATTTTGGGCGCGACTGACCCTTTGAACATTAACATAGAGGGGGAGTCCAATTTTTTTTGTTAATGGTATACCACTTTCAATACATGGCAAATGATGAGTTATATCCCCCCCACCCCAGAGTGGTTTCCAAGTCGGCTAGGGACCCCCTTGATTCTTCCTTCTTGAGATGAGTGGAGGACCTAGACAACATCAGTTTATCGATGTGTCAAATAATGAAGGCTTGCCAATTAATGTGACCATAAGTGTCTTCAAATGGTTAAAAGGTTCCATAATGTGGGGAAATAAATTTTTTATGTTTTCCACACAAGGTCAAAGCATAGAATACATCATTCTAGGCTTTATTGCATGTGTTGTAACTTGTGAATTCCATTCTCCATCAAATGCAATACTTTCAACCAATTTGGGTAACTTAAACTATTATTTTGTTACTGAATTCATACTTTGTTATTTGAAATGAACGTCAAAGTAGTTAAACCCTCAACTGTAAAAGATTATGGCTTTGTCAATTTTGATTATTTACCATTAATATATAGGGAAGCTAAAGCCCATAAAAACCAATGTGAATTCAACATATATGAGATTAAATAATGTGTGTATCATCACTTCCGAGACCTCCATGATATCTCTTTAGTCAGCAAGTCATATCTAGCCCAATTAATCATCGCTCAAAATCACCCTTATCCAAAATTTGTGTTATGATGCTGAGAAAAAAACCTCTCGAGAAAGTAGGCCATTGTATCAAAAAATGGGGCACTATTATTCCACGTCAATTCTGCATCAATTTTAAAAATGTTGAGCATTGTAATGTGTGATCAAGTCCTATCCTTAAAAAAACATATGTTGAGTTAGTTATACAATGAGAAAACCCATAGAGAAAAGACTATAGTTCTTGAGTCCTATTTTCCCATAAATTCTAAAATACTTGAAACTAATCCACTTTATTCATCCAATACTTTTCCTAAGATGTGGAGGAAAATTATTTGTATGATTTGTTGTTTGTTAGGGTCTGATGATCACTCGTTTGTAGACCGTTTAGGGTTTTTAAAATAATTATCACCAATCGTGAAGTTTGTTGGGAGGTTTCATTTCATTCAATACCTAGATGACATCATAAATGACAAATAACAATTTTTAGTCTTACTAAGTGATTCAAATATCAATCTTTAATGGTTTATCTATTCTTTTACTTTTATGTGGACAAATTTTCTAATCTATAGTTGCAAAAATACGACAAATGGGAATGTTTTCTTTGTAATTCATTTGAAATTAATGGTGAGGAAACATTCTTTGGACATTACCTTCTCTAATTTTGTCAATCAATTCTTATTAGTCTCTTTTAGTCTATTATATAACGTGTCTCAACAAGGATATTATTATAAATCAAAAGGTTATCACAGCTCACTGATGGGGATAGAGTTGGATATTGTTATTTGTGTAATATTTCATAGATATTAGATTTTGTGACTATGAGCTACATCCTTATAGGCTTCCTCTCTTCTTACTAGTGACAATTTATACAGTTGAACTCATAAGATAGAGCTTCAATGTTAATGAAATTCATTTTGTATGCAAAAAGTGTGTCATTTTCAAATTGAAGGCAGAAGTGGGACCATTTTGGTTAGTGAAAGAATAAAAAGTCAAGATATTGAGACAATGCTAAAAGAAAAGAATTTCCCACATAGAGAAGTTTGGCACTATGATCATCACAAGATTATATCTAACATAAGAGTGTTGTACACCAATACCATGTCAAAATTCCCACTATTATATATAATACTATTAGTATATTGTATTAGTATTATTATTAATATGTCATGAGTAGCTTTTCACCTATTCCGATTACCATACTAATCGGAAACATTTTTTCTTTTTAGGTATAAAAAAAGAAAATTTAAATAGATTTGATAAATACTAAAACTATTGGAAATTGGTTATTAAATTTGGGAAATATTTACCATTGGCACTAATTAATCTTTTGCCTCGAAAGAAATTATTACTTCCATGGATATCCCTATTTCATGGAAAGGAAAGCCTTGAATCTTTTTCCTAAACCCTTCGTGAGGAGTTGAATAAGTGATTGTAGCGAAGCTGCAAAATTTTTAACTTTTTGGAAAGGATGATCATAACAACTAAATTATAACTAGCACAATTATATAACTTAAATCACTAGTAATAGTTATATATATATATATATATATAATATATAATATATATTATATATATATATATATATATATTGTTTTGAAAAGACTTAGTTTTAATCAAAATACTCAGTTCCTAAAGACATTTCATATAGTAAAAAAAAAAAAGAAAAATTATAATATTAAAATAAATAAAATATATCATTAGCCATTTTCAAATATATTCCAAATATTATACATTTGCATATAATTTGTGATTTAATATTAAATTCGCTAAATTTCGCACATTCACTTTCAATAAAACAAAGAATAAAGTTATAGTAGATTATATCTCTTTATAAAAATTCACACATTTAACTTTTTGCATGATAACTAAGACGAGTATTCTATGTTTGGTTTGAGGCAATAAAGTTAAATAGCTTTAACAAACCAATTTAAGCAAATGATAATTTGAAGACTAACCTCCCAATAAATGTCAAGCAATCTCTTGTCTTGCAACAACTTGAAGTGGTATCTAGAACTCAAAGTGGAATCCTTGTAATACATCATTGTTGTGCATTGGTAGAATTAGTTTGGATTCCATGCCCCAACCTCTGCACCATAGAATTTGAATCTCCTAAAAAAAAAAAAAACTATTGCATTGCATTGGATTTGTCACTAGCCAAGTGTCCACCTCGTCAAAGTTTCAAGTCCTTTGACCTATGAGAAAAAGTAGACTGAGACATTAATCAGAAACACACGAAAGGAGAATTTGTATTTATTTACTGAATCCTTGAATTAAAGAAGATCAATTTATTTTATTCTTGAACCCAATTTCTTGTAATAAGATCAATTTATTGAATTATTGAGGTATCTTAGAGGCAATAATTATAAAAACTATGTAAATAAATCAAATTCAACAAAGTTAGGAAATAAATTCTCGTGAGATACTAAAAATTAGTAACTATACATCAATAAAAAATTTTGATAGAATTAGGAAAGAAATTCTCACAAGATTCTAAAAAATAATTGTTTTTTGCTAATTTAATTATATTCATTGAAATGAAAGTTTTATTGTATAATTGTTGCTTGAGTGAAATAAAATTATAGAAAGCTGATGAGAAAGAAAAGAAGTGAAATTAAAAATTAACATAAAAAAACACTACGATTAATGGAAATGGAATTGAAAATTTATTAATTATTATATTAAAATTTTACATAGTTTACATCCACGAGTGCACTCTCTGCGTCTATGTGAGGAAAGCAGAGATGAGAACTGAAATGATTTTCTCGAAGAAGTAGAAAGCAGATCTCGAAGGTCTTACATTCAAACTGATAATTATAAAAAAAAACATGAGCCTAAGATCTATAATTTCATTGATTTGCATTAATGACCAAAAATTGGTGAGGTGTGAAAAACCATCAGCGAGTAGCAAGACTCTTGCCACATACTTGCCAGCCAAACCTAAATGAACATTTTTGTGATCTTTCCATTGAGCCAAACCAAGTTGAGAGAACTAACTTGAGAATCGTCTTGAGGTCGTAGTGCTAGATTTTTCCGCATTAGAACTTCATGATTTCCACGTTGTAGCCAGACTAAACATGGGCATTACCTTAGGATTACACATTGTCATAATCCGCTAGAAGGTTCTCCAAGATTTAATAACCCAAGGGACTAGGGGAAGGAGAAGAGGAGGGAAGTGTGTCAACCATCGAAGGGATGGAAGCATGGGAGGGAGGCGGGTAGTCCATGAGAGCAAAAGTGATAGCTGAAAATGAGGAGTCGACATGAAGGGAGTATGAGGGAGAGGGAGCAACTAGAGAGGAGGATGGGATGTTCGACGGAAATTCTATACAAAGGTCTTTGGCCAATTGTTTGAGTGAGGAGAAGGAATGTCATTGGTGGGCTCATAGCTCATTTATCGAGCCATAGGCTTTAAACCTCTCTTGGGCTCTCTCCATGAGCTGGAGGGTGAGAAGGTTTCAGAGATCCCAGAGCGTCGGACGTCCTCTGTGATTCTCTACCTCCTCCATGGCAAGATCCTTTCTCCTTATTAACTCTAGGATGTCTAAATCAAACATAGTTGCAATGGTGGATTTGTAAAATGAGGTGGGGAGACAACCACGACCTCTCCCTCTGCTAGGGTGTTGACCTCTTCCCTTATCATGATTCATCATTGGGAGGCAGCAGGACAGGGTCATAGAGCGAGAGCGGAGGGGACAGAGGGAATGTTTGAAGGAATAACTAAGGGAGAATGGTGAATGGATAGTATTGTTTACATGAAATTTGTTTATTTATTATAGGAGCATGTGTGTTGGGGAGTCTTGTACATGGATTGTAGGTGCCAACAAGGAGGATTAAAAGCCATGAATGCCACTTGGTGAGGGAGATGTGTGAGGTGGTGGTCGCTGGAAGTGAACCTGAGGAGTCATGTCAGTAGTCTCACGAGCACCCAGGTCCAAGGGAAAATATTATGATTATCTACACATATTCATTATTGATATTAATTTAATCATTTTCCAAATTTATTAATTTAATAAAAACAAAGTTTAATAACATATTTGTCTATAACTCATAAGCCTTTTTCCCTGAAATTTTTTCCTCGTATAAACTCAATCCTAGACATATCTTATAACTCATCAATAGCAAGACTTTGATTAGAAAATCAATCATGAAATACTTATTTATTATATATTTAAAAATTATTGTGTTTTAACACTTTAACTATACAACCAAAAAGTAACTCAATTAACTTTCAATAAATCCACTAACTAAATTATCATTTAATTTTTAAAACTTGTCTTACCACATGTCTTAAAATGATGGTATTATTTTAATATTAACATAATAAATATAAAATGTTACCAAATATGTCTTTATAATTTTGGTTATCTTGTTAACTAAAGTATTTAAAATTTTATTATTTCATAATATTTAACATGCACACATATATGTATATATATTTTAGGAGTTAGTTTAATTGATGATTAGTTATTGGACAAAGAGGTGCTCCCTAGCCCAGTATCGTAGAGATGTTGTAATATAATGTTTAACATTTTGACTAAGTCAAATTACATAAAAATAAAAATAAAAATAATTTTTAAAACTAAGATTAAGTAAAAAATGTAATGTAAACATTTTAACTCAACCAAATTAAAATAAACTGGCCTAGATCCATCTTAACCCCATATCTATCAAGTGTCGAGAAGGATCAATTCTCTTGAGAAACAAAACTCTTTTAAAGTGAGAAAATATTTGATCTTTCTTGACACTTTATAGATTCTGGAGCATAAGAATCCTATGGTATTGAATGAAAAATGGATCTGGTTGGAACTCTCCCTCTAGTTCTAGATGTAGCATAGACCTATCAATCACATAATTAGAATATTGCATGTATCTTTTAAGTGACAAATCTTGGAAAACGTCATGAAATTTAACCGATCAATGTAAAGTTAGTCTGTAGTACACTAGTTCAATTCTGCCAAGGATCTCAAAAGGCCCACAATACCATGATGCCAACTTGGCACATGTCCCAATATTTAAGGTACCCTTCTTAGGTTTGATCCTCAAATAAACATGTTCCCAAACCACTACAACGAAAATGGTCATTGGTGAGAATCATGACTATGACAGACCTTTAAGGTTCGACACCAGTGTTGCATATGTGACAATCCTTAAAAAAACATTGTTGTAAGTGGATGTAGTAATGGTCCTTTAAGATTTGTCACCAAAGCCATTTTCAAAGAAACTTTTGGTGAGGGTTGTTAAAGGATCATCACTAATTCTCTCTTTCGTGAAACTTTTAGTGACAATATTTTATTGTCCCTCACCAATGCTCTTTTTGGTTACTTTTGGTGATGGTGAAAAACTGCTCATCATCATTGATCATTCCAATGAGTTTTTGATGATGTTATATGACTATGGCTATATTTTTTGTCAAAACGTTGTGATTTAAGACCATTCTTATGGAGTCTTTTTCATTATGTGTCCAAGGCCATAATGGTTAGAGCCAATCAATTTGTTAAGAAGTAATTGGTGTGTATCATTTCCCTCAATTAATAAAAATATAGTTTTCCTATGGGTCAAAACATGATTCATTTATGTTGGGTTTAATATTTAGAAAATTCACTTTAGATGAAGTTCCACTAGTGTGTGTAGGAACCATATTATTTAATACATAATAAAGCTCAGTGAATTCTATTAATGAGAGAGGGATAACACTCCTCAACACTCCTGACACACCTTGACATGTTTTTGCACATACTGACATTCCTTGGTACCTCACATGTCTTGGAACATCGTTGCATCTAAAACACCTTGCAATGACTAGGGAACCTAAGCACATGTTGGCATGCCCTAGCACAACATACCACTCCCCTAGCATGTGTTATCATGCCCTATAGTCGATAGAATTCCCTATAAAACCTTGGAATGCATTGGAATACATTAGCACTTGGCACACATTGGAACTTAACATGCATTGGAACCTATTGTTAGTGTTCCTAGCATGCCTCCTTTGGAAAAGGTAAAGTCCTAACTTATTAACTCGCTTATGTATTAATTTCCTTGAATTTTAGGTTGTTTCTTCCTTTTGTTTCCTTAGCACTCCTTGACACTTGTTGGAAAACGCTAGCACCTTGCACATCCTGGAACACCTTAGAACCTGACATGTATTGGCATGTCTTGTCATGCCTTGACACTATTTGGCACAAGTTAGTGCACCCTAGAACTCCCTAGCACACTATGGCACTTCTCGACATGCCCTATTGCCCTAACATACCTTACCACCACCTAGCATAGCTTGTAACTCCCTCCTTGTCATGCCCAACACTCATTGGCACTCCTTGGAACACCCTCATATTCATTCATTTCCATGTGTTTCGAGCTAGTGGTCCCTCGTGTTTCCCTAATTCTCCCTAATATTCCCTGGTATGCATTGGCACTCTCTGACACACCTTAACACTCTTTGACATGCCCTGCCACTCCATATCATGGGTAACATTCCTTCACACACATTGGCACTTGACAAGTCTTATCATGCTTGGCATGTGTTGAGATTCCTTATTATGCTTTGTC
The DNA here is from genome assembly GCA_000404065.3 of Pinus taeda. Lineage (NCBI taxonomy): Eukaryota > Viridiplantae > Streptophyta > Pinopsida > Pinales > Pinaceae > Pinus > Pinus taeda. The sequence continues at coordinate 66,275 of APFE030111001.1, read as the reverse complement.
ATGGGTTGACATGGTTTAATATTAACTTTATTTTCCATCCAACTATTGTAAAGTAGAAGAGAAGTAATAGAGGAATATTTGACACTTAGAATGCACTAACACTTGGAACTAGATATGTATTGGAAAATATAGTACTATAAGAAAAGCCTTTATGGGTGGTTTTTAACACCCCCCCCCCCCCCCAAAAAAAAATCCATGAAAAGTTCAACTTTTTCGGGGGGATTTATATGAACTACCTCTAACAGGACTTTCCTCATGACTTTTGTAGACGGTTTTTAAATTATTTCCCCTAAATATGTTTGTCGTGGAATTTTTTTGAAAACTGCTCGAGAAAGTAATGAAAATTGAATTTTAATTTTTGCGGCGATGGGTTTCTAACAACCACCTCTAAAAGTGTTTTCTTGTGACTTTCATGGGGGGTGGGGGTTTGTTTAAATGAATGTCGAAAATAATTTTTTCATGGTGGTTTTTTGACAACCCCCTAAAATTCATGATAATATAACTTTTGGAGCTGGTTTTTGAAAACTCCCCCTCCCCCCAACAAAAAAAAAAACTCATGAGAATTCAACATTTCGAGGTGGTAATTTAACAACTCTCTCATTCTATTATTTTTTCTTTTTTTTTGGCCGGGGGTTGGCGGGTAGCAAAACCACCTCCAAAATTTCAATTCTTATGAATTCTAAGGGGGTTTTCAAACCACACCCCTTAAAAGTCACAAAAATGTAACTTTTGGAGGCATTTTTGGACAGCCACCCCCCAAAAAAAAGAAAAATCCCTAAAATTAAAGTTTTAGAGGTGGTTTTTAAATGACTCCCTCCAAATATTCAATTCTCATGATTTTTGGGGCAAGGGGACCTTTTCATGTTTTGAATGGGGCAAGGATACATAAGGGTAGCATGAATGGGTAGAAGTGATAAGTTAGAGAATGGTTTACTAAGATCTATAATGTTAGCATTAAAGAACGAGAATGAGCCTTATGACCTCGTGACATAGGGGCTTGAGGGCCTGGAGGGAAGGAAAGGAGAGAAATTGATAAGGAACCCTCAAATAGTTATGATAAGGGGATTAGGGGCCACACTATCACAAACCATATTCCCTTAACTGATTACCACTAAATTCCCTATCCTCTTAACCCCCAAGCTATAATTCATTAACCCTAACACTGATAATTCATAAACTATTAACCCCTTAATCCTTTAAACACTAAGCCGCTAACCCCTTAAGCCCTAGACCCTAATTCAGAATCCCTGAACCACACTTAGAAGTCATGAAAATGTAAATTTTAGAGTAATATTTGGACAATCCCACCCCCCTCAAAAGTCATTAGAATTAAACTTTTAGAGACTGTCGTTAAATGAATGCCTCCAAATGTTTAATTCTCATGATTTTTTAGGGAGGGGTCTTTTTTGGTGTATTGAATGGGGAAAGGGGACATAAGGGTAGAATTGATGAGTATAAGTGAGAGGTTCAAGCATGGTTTATGGAGATATATAATTTTAGTATTAGGGAATGAGAAGGGGCCATAATATCACATGGAATAGGGTCTAGGGGGACTAGACGAAAGGTGATATGAAATGGAGCAAATTACTAATGGTGTATTAATTCCCCATTCAGAATAAAACCCAAGATTCTTGTCATTTGCTTATCAAGTGCTTAAGGATTCAATATTTTTTCTTAATTAATTGATTCCCATGAGAGTTTCTTTTGTAAATGTTAAAAACAATTTAACATAAAACATATGCTAAACATCAATAAAATAACAACAAAGGACATCCAAATACAACACACAGCAAGCACATGATAAATGAGTTCACCCCTCTTAGGCTATTTCTCCTTGGTCCAACTTCCAATGGCTTGGACCTCTCTATTACGCTCAAATTACAAAAAAAGATTTTTTACAATGCTCAGATGCCTCTAAAAGTTGTCTCCATGAGTTCAAAATCCTAAAAAAATGGCTATCTAGGCTCTTTTTGCATCCAATTTGGATAAGAACTAAATAAGTTATGACTTCTCCCAATTCTTCCACTATTTGTTCCACAAATTTCTCCAAAAGCGACCAAATAACCCATTTCTGGTCCAAAATCCAGTAATGGAGCAGGAAATTCGTCGTTAGGCGAGCTATATCCTATTGGTCATATGAAAATGACAATCAACAAGTTTTGTGGGCTCCTAACACAACAAAATGTTGTGATTGTAGTATTGTGGACCTATCGGGGATAATTAACTACAACATATATAATCCTGCATTCGAACCTCCCGCTTATTGCAATCGGTGAATTTCAATGGATGAAGGTATTCTTAACATGGGAACACTATGGTTGCGGTGTTGTGGACCCATTAGGGTATTAAACTGTGATATATAAAATTCCTGCGTCCAGGTCTTATTGCAATCAAAAATCGACTGAGGGTACATAACTAGTGCGATATGACGGACTCGCTAGGACGTTAAAGTATAACACATAAAAATATCATGTTCATCAGTCTTATCACAATCAGAACTTTATCAGTGTAACAACATAACAACAGGGTGCTTGGTGTGATTTGCAGGGGCCGATTATTAACCTGTGCCTTTTTTTCCCCGATATGTGATATGCAAAACTTAGTGGAAACCTGCCATGTGGCGCTTACCCATTCACTGGGACACTTTCCATGTCATCCAATCCTACCTCATAGATAAGTCAAAATTGAACTTTGACTTCCTCTATCTTCTACATAAGAACTCAAATTTGAGTGTCATTCACACCATTGGATTCATAATGATGAGCTCTTCAATTTGAAGTTGAGTTGGACAACATTATGATACTTTGATTTTTTGAGCATAATTCTATGCACCTCATCACTCCTCCCCACTAGAATCCTTTTGGACGCAAAAATATTTATATTTAGTTATTGAAAAGATGAGGGTATTGTTACCGCTCCTTCCCCACTTCAATCAATTTGGCCTCTCATGGATGTGTACCTTTGAGACGCACCTGAAGATAATCAATACTTCCCCTTTTAGTTGTCCTTGTCCTTTTGTCAAGTATAGTGATTTGTTGAAGCACATCAAGGAATTCTGGAGAAAAGTCTTCAATAGATGGAATTTGAACATTCTCTCCTTGATCTTCAATCAAAGGATGTTCATACAACCTCAAATTTTCAAAATTAACAACGAAATAAATTTTCATATATGAAGGCAAACCAAGCTTGAAAGCATTACTACCAATCTTTTCCAGAATTTTAAATGGGCCATAACGAATTGGTTTCATCTTTTTACCTTAACCTTGAAGCCTTTCCTTGCTAATTTATAGCCAAAATTCATCACCTACTTGAATCTGATGATCCACAAGATGCTTATCATGCCTTGCCTTATACTTTCCTTGACTCTTTTCTAGTTGTTCTTGAACTATTTGATGAATCAACTGAATTTTCTCAATGAATTTCTTTCCTTTATCTATGTCACTATGTCCATCTACAACTACATATTTCCCAGAAATCAAATCCAAAGGAAATTTAGGCAAATAACCGAGGAATGCTTCAAAAGGCGAAGTTAGACTAGAAGAGTGTTTTGCTTGTTGTAAGCATGTTGAATATAATGCAACTGTTCATCCCACAATTTAGGATGTTCGCTGCAATATCCTCTTAGCAAATGAATAAAATACCTATTAACCACTTCAGTTGTCCATCTATTTGTTAATTAAAGGTTTTACTTTTCTTCAACTTGTTGTCCATCAAGTTCCGTAAACTTGATGAAAAAATCCCAATAAATTGGGAATCACGATCACTTACAATAGAAGTAGGCAATCCAAAATCAACCCATACATTTTGAAAGAAAATTTGAGTTGTTTTTTCAGGTGTATTTTTCTTTTTATAATGAATTAACATGCACATCTTGTTGAACCTATCAACAACTACATACATATAATCATGACTTTTCCTTGATAAAGGAAGATCTCCTACAAAATCCATAGAAACACTTTCCCATGGTCGTGAAGGCACTGGAAGTGGTGTGTACAATCCTAGTTTCCTATTATTAGGCTTACTGAATAGACACAATGAACAACCTCTGATAAAATGTGACACACTTTCAAGCATATGAGGCCAATAAAAATACCTCTGAATATTTTCCATTTTCTTACTTACAATAAAATGTCCAACAATAAGAGAAGTGTTCTCTTCCCTTGTGACATTTACTCTCTTTGCCTATGGAACACAAAGTTTTCCCAAATGATACAACATATTATCATGTACATGGTAGTCTAATTCCTCAACTTGGTGGCCTTGAATCAAGTTTAAATATACTTCTTGAAAGTCAACATCCTATGCATGTTGTTCAACATAACTTTCAAGCATAACATAATGGTTCTTGAGTAGAATGGCTACATTAATAACTAGTCTAGAAATCATATCAACAAGTTTGTTATAAATACCTTTCTTATACCTGATTACCAAGTGGAATTGTTATAAAAATCCCATCCAACGAAAGTTCCTTGACTGCTGCAATTTGGTTTAAGATTGCAGATATTGTAGAGGCTGATGATCGATGTGAATAATGGTTTCTTTCCCCATTGGGTAATGCTTCCATTTCTTCACACTTTGTACCAATCCATAAATCTATTTATCATATGTAGGATAGTTAATAACAACACCATTAAAAAATCTCTGAATGAAATGAAATGGGCTTACCATGTTATAAAATAACTACACCCATGGCATAGTGACTTGCATTTGTTTGTATTTCAAATGGTTGTTTCAAATTTGAAAATGCTAGAAGTAGGGTTGAACTAATCTTATGTTTTAAAGCATCAAATTCTATTTTTTTGTTTTCCTCCCCACTGGAAGACAACCTTCATGCTAGTCAAAGCATGTAGTGGAGATGCTACGGAAGAGAAGATAGCAATAAACTTCCTCCAGTATTGCACTACTCCTAGAAAAATCCTCACTTCTGTGACTGATTTGGGTAGTGGCCAATTCAAAATGATCGAAACTTTAGAGGGGTCAATCTTCATCTCACCTCCTCCAACTATGTGGCCCAAATACACTAAATAAATCTTCTCGAATTCACATTTAGACATCTTCAAAAATAATTGTTCTTTTCTCATGATATCCAAAACTTCCCTCACATTCTTGACATGCTCTTCTCATGATTTGCCAAATATCAAAATATCATATAAATAGACAGTTACAAACTCATCAATAAATGATATTAAAGCATCATTCATAACTCTCATGAACATAGTTGGAGCATTGCAAAGATCGAAAGGCATAAGCAGCCACTCAAATAATTCTTGTTTGGTTTTAAAAGTAGTCTTGCAAATATCCTCCTCAGCTATTCTTACTAGATGATATATACACTTCTCAAGTCTAATTTAGTGAAATATTTTTCATTTTTAAACTAATCTAGCAAATCATCTATTATGGGAAGTGGGTAACGATTATTTACTGTAATCTTATTCAAATCTTGATAATCTACACACATTTGCTAGGTTTCATCGTTATTGGGTACCAATACAATTGCTGAACCACATGGAAAAGTCGAGGGATGAAGTACACATTTATCCAACAATTCCTAGACTTGTTTCTTAATTTCTAAGATTTCAAGAATTGACATTTGATACATACAGATGTTTGGGAGTGAATAGTCCTATTGTAGCCGCATTTCGTGTTGAATTCCTAATTTTGATGGCAATCCTTTTGGTTCTTCAAACATGTCTCCATATTGATTGATGACATCGACCAATTTAACTTTCATCTTCATATCACAACCTACAAAGGATTCCTTCTCTTTCTCATTCTTCTGCTTGATTGTAAGGAGCACATGACTCTATCTTGAATTAGCTAGTTGCTTCATTTCACCTGTGCTTGCTAATGAAAAACTAATTTTTCTGTAATGGACTCTCACAATATACTCCACTCCATCATTGAAAAAATGATATTTGTTCTCAAATTGATGGAAAACAAATTTCCTTTCATATAGATACAAGCTTCCAAACACAATCCCATAAATATCGAATGACACAATGTCTAATTCAACTTCATTAATGAAATTGGCAATGATTGCAAACCTAAAACTGCATTTCTATGTGACTTGCAAATTGGTATCCTTAGTTATCCAACCTAGCAGATACGCTTTATGATGAGTCACGGTTTCTGGATTCAATTTCTTGACAAAATCAGCAGAAATTAATTTTTCCTGAGATCCACTATCAAACAACATATCAATCTTGGTGTGTTTGGAAATAACTTTGATATGGAACAACTCAATTCTATTTTCCTCATTTGAAGCGTTATTGGAGTTACTTTCTTCTTTGGTGCTTTCCATGAGTTCCTCTTTTCTTGCTTTTTCCACATCTTTTCCCTTTGTGACTGTTGCTTCCATCTTGGCTTCATCTCCCAAGTCGAAACCCAAGTCTTGTTTTGTAGCAGTGTTTGTCCTTTATTTCCCTTTATTGTTAAATTTCTTCGATCTCAATTATGGATGAAGCTTCCAACAATGCGCTTCATCACAACCCTCGGGACAATTCTTCCACCTAGGTTTCTGCCCTTCTTTCTTAACATGATAAGCATTGTTCTTCTTCTTTCCCTTAAATTTCTTCCATTTTTCACCACTCTGAAATGGCTTCTTCTTAATTTCATCTTGTACATTTTTCCCTCTTCCTTTGAGGTGTGTAGCTTGAACACAAATCTCATCAAGATTCATGGGACTAAACATAAGAATGATATGTCAAATATTGAAACCTTCCTATGTATTTCAGAAAAGTATCTTGTGACTGTAAGTTTACTCCTACCATAAGAGCTCTTTTCCTAAACTCTTGAGTATACTCTTGCACATTTTGAACTTTTAACTGCCTGAAATTTTTCCAATTCATGATAGCTTTTACATATGAGCTAAAGAGTAGAACTGTCTTTTTATAGGAGCAATGAAATCATTCCAAGAAATAGAGATCTTACCATGTTTTTTGATCTCGTCCTGAGTCCTTGATTCCCAACATACAAGTGTTTCTCCCTCCATTCTCAAAGAAGCCAACTGAATTTTGATATAATCCTCTTGAAGATTTTGAATTCTACAATGCACCTCCAACTAATGAATCCAGTTATCCAGCTTCTCTGCATTAAATTTACAATTGTACATAGGCAACTCAAATTTAACATCAATCTTTAGAAAAGGTGATTTACTAGTTCCTTTTGAAGAATGATGATGAGTGTGCATATGGGTTGTAGTAGTGGAAGAGGGTGAAGATGCCTTCGAAGAAGAATATGAAGAATATGGTGGATATGGTGGAGGTTTTACTCCATTCCCATTACCTCCTTTTCCTTTATCTTCTTTTCCAATACCTCCTCCTAAAGAGCCTTCTCCATTGGGAGCCTTATAACTATCTCCTTGCATCCTCCTATCCGTCTCTTCATAGAGGACCTTGACCATCTCTATCATATCAAAGAAATCATTTCTAAAGTTCTTCTCATCTTCTTTCATGATAGGTTCTCCTTCATCAGACATGATCTGTGGAGACTTGACTTCAACTTCTACAACTTGAGGATGTACTGGGGTAGAAGACTTTGTTAACCTTTCTCTTCTTCCCCTGAGCCACCTACATGGATTTCAACCAGATTCCATTCTCATATTTTGAGTATTAACCTTGTAAACATGACATAAACTTGCAAACAATTAAATCCTTCTTTCACAAAGAAAATCTAGTAAGCAAAAGCTAGAGATCTGATACAAACTTGATCTGAAATGGAGTAGATTAGTAATGTTGTACTAATTCCCCATTCAGAATAAAACCCAAGATGATTATCATTTACTTATCAAGTTCTTAAGGATTCAATACTTTTTCTTAATTAATTGGTTCCCATGAGAGTTTCTTATGTAAATGTTAGAAACAATTTAACATAAAGCATATGTTGAACAACAACAAAATAAGAGCAAAGAACATCCAAATACAACACACAACAAGCACATGATAAACAAGTTCACCGCTCTTGGGCTACATCTCCTTGGTCCAACTTCCAATGGCTTGGGCCTCTCTATTATGCTCAAATTACAACAAAAGTGTGTTGATAATGCTTAGATGCCTTTGAAACATGTCTCCATGAGTTCAGCATCCTCAAAAAATTGCTATCTAGCCTCTTTTGCATCCCATTTGGATAAGAACTGAAGAAGTTATGACTTCTCCTAGTTCTTCCACTATTTTTTCCTCAAAATTCTCGAAAACCAACCAAAAAACCCATTTCCACTCCAAAATATGCTAATGGAGTGAGAAGTTTTCCATTCGGAAGGCTATATCCTATCAATTGTATCCAAATTGCAATCGGCAAATTCTGCAGGCTCCCAATGCAACGAAATGTTACAATTGTAGTATTGTGAACTCATTGGGGATAATTAACTGCAACATATATAATCCCGCATTTGGAACCTCCTGCTCATCACAATTGGTGATGTTCAAGGGTGGAAGGTCTTGTTAAGATGGGAGAAATGTGATTGCGGTATTACGAACTCACCGGGGTATTATTGTGATATATTAAATTCTTGTGTCTGGCTCTTATTGCAACCAAGAATTGGTTGTGGGTACATAACTAGTGCGATATGATGGACCTGTCGAGATGTTAAATTGTAACACATAAGCATATCACATCCGACAGTCTTATCACAATCAGAACTTTACCAGTGGTAACAACATAACAACACAGTGTTTTGTGCGATTTGCGGGGGCCAATTCTTAACCTACACCTTTTTTTATTGATATGTGATATGTGTGACCTAGTGGCAACCTGCCACTTGGCACTTTCCCATTCACTGGGACACTTTCCATGTCATATAATCCTGCTGCATAGACAAGTCAAGCTTGAAAATTGACTTTCTCTATCTTCTCCACACGAACTTGGGTTTGAGTGTCGTTCACACCGTTGGATTCAGAATGACGAGCTCTTGAACATCAAGCTAATTTTTACAAGATTCTGATACTTTGATTTTTTGAGCATAATTCTAAGCACCTGACCAAAAGGGAACAAGAACAAATGGTAAGGGAACCCCCATTAGTTGCGATAAGGGGATTACGGGCCCCATTATCATAACCCATAGGCCCTCAACCCATAACCACTAAATTCTCTATCCCCTTAACCCCAAAGCCATAATTCCTTAACCCCTACACTCATAACTCATAACCCATTGACCCCTTGATCCCTTAAACCCTAAGCCATTGACCCCTTAACCCCTATCCCCTATGTTAAAATCCATGAAGCCGTAACCCCTTATCCTCTTAAACACAAACCCTTAACCCTTACTCTTTAACCCATAAACCCCTTAACCACTAACCTTTATCCCATTAACCCACTAACACCTAAATCTCATAAAATTTAGGAAACTAACCCTTAAATACCCTGACCCATTGAGCCCTTATTTCTTAAACTTTAATTGCTAAATCCCTTAACGACTAAGCCATTAACCTATAACCCATAAATCCCTTAGAACTCAACCCCATAACACTCCACCTGCTAACACCTAAACCTTTACCCTTAACCCCTACCTCGTAAACCCCTTAACTCTTAGAATCCCTAAGGCTTTCTCCCAAACCATAGGAGCTACAACACTAATATTATTGGTCATAATAGGTTTTTTCCACTAACCCCTCCAAAAATAACCTCCAAGTACTACTAGGGTCCAAGGAAAAGAGCCGCAAGTTCCCAAAATTTTATCTACATTTTATGGAGAGCCAAAATTTCCACAAATATCCTCCATGTTTTTTTTTTCGAAGGGAAAAAATATGGTCTTATAATATCCAAAAAGCCATCTAAGTTCATAGGAATAAACTAAGGTTCATCTCCATGCACAACCCAAATGTAATTCATGTCCACTAAAAAGAAAAAGGAGGATATAATGATGCCCCTTTAGTTGTCATCATCCTTTAACATTGGTCCATCCTCTTGCCAAATGTATGCGTAAAGGTCCCATACATGTCTATAATATTTATCAAGGTCTTGTCCACAACATGCTCAAAACAACATTCAAATTCCCTCAGTTTGCTCCATGTCTATTCAAAGCTGACACAAGTAGTCCTCAACTACATGAATGGTTCAATTTTCAAGTTACCCATATCTATTTTCATCACCTTTTGACACCCATTTTTGTTCCTTCAATAGAATGTTGACCAAGGTCATCTTATAATTGGATCTCCCTTTTGCATCTGGTGAGAAAACCACTTTTTTCTTTATGAATGGCTTGCTTCTAAATAGAATTACACTAGTACTCTCAACGTATGTGGGGCTAGAAGATACATTAAGAGGAGAAAACATAGGTCAAACTCAACCTTATTTTGAAACATGGGTCAAACATATATAACAAATAAATGGTCTACATATGTAATTGTTACATTTTTGGGTGATTTTGGATTAAATCCACCATTTTGTTTGCCCACCTCCATGGTAGCTTTTCCTTCCATTAACTCTTCAACAATTGCTTTCAAGTTTCCAAGTTCCTTATTAGTTTCTCTCAAATTTTCTTATGTATCATGCAATGTAAGTTGATCAGGAACCACCAATAGTTGTGATAAGGGGATCCCTTATCACAACCCATAAACCCTAATGCATTTAAGCCCTTAGCTAAGGGGCAAAAGGGTGTAGTTGTAGGGGCATTCAGACCAAATTTGGGGGTTCATAACCTTAAGAGAAGTTAAATGGTATGACTGAAAAGGTGGGAGGGGTGTCTTTTTGTGTATTGAATAGGGCAAGGGGAGATCCAACCATGGTTTAGTAATATCTATAATCCTATAATTAGAGAATAAGAATGTGACTTAGAACCTAGTTTCATATGCATTAAGGGACCTAGAGGGAAGGAAATGAGAGAAATTGACAAGGAACCCCCAATAGTGGTGTTAACGGGATTAGGTACCCCATTATCAAAAAAAATAAGCCTTTAACCCATAAGCACTAAATTCCCTATCCGCTTAACCCCTGAGCATTAATCCCTTAACCCATACACTCATAATACATAACCCATTAACATCTTTACCCATTAATACTTAAGCCACTAATACCTAACTTAAAATCCATGAAGGTCCTATGATATAACCCTTTATCCTCCTAACACGTGACCCTTAACCCCTATTCCCTAACCTCTAGTACTACATATGGGTGAAAAATCTGACATCATACTTTAATAGTTTAGTCATTCTATCATATTTGCTTGCAAATACTTTTTTTATTTTTTAAGCCTTGACATTTGTCATATATTCGACAAACAAAATTATCATTGGATATCCAATGATATGTTAGTGAAGTAGCCGAAAATAATTTTTTTCATCAGATATCCGAAGTTTGACCAGGCCAATTATATATTTATCAGAATACTAACATTTGAAAAAGTCAATATTTTTCTAGTTGGACAACGTCTCTCTCAACAACAACTATCAATTAACAAAAATAAAATAAAAGTTTAATTTCATTACAAATAGTTAAACGCTATTGATGTTTATTTCTTAAGATAATCATCACTTAAAGTTTGGTAAGGAAAAATTTCACATAGAATTAATCCAAGAGGACATGGATATGTGAGATCTACATTGGAGGTTTTGGGTGATTTCCTTCTCTTGGTTCATCCATGTTTATCATCCATAAGCCCTTGAAGAATTCGTAATTACTCAAATGAGAGTTTCCATATCTAAATTTTAAACATGCCAAAAATTGATTTGTTTCCAACCCATTTTTTGTATAGTTGAACATCACACATTGTTGAGTGCACCCATCATGATTCTATAACAACGCCTGATTTCATTTCTTTGTTATTATGACCATTGTAAATTTATTTAAATAGATGGGGTAAGTTGGGGAAACAAATTCCAAAGTTGAGGTGGAGGGGGAAGATTACTTGGGATTTTTATTGGTTTCATGATAGCCATGGGGGATGACAAGTGTGCACAAGGGATATGTTACAAGATATCAACTAAGAATCAAATAAGAGAATTCATTGGAACAACTGAATGCAGGACAACAGGGCTAACATGAGTCTGGCCATGCAACAAGGGTCAATATGCTACCTAGTACACATAAATATTCTATCCACCTATGGTAACAAGGAATAACTAAAATAAGAAAATATAGGGGGAGAAAGAATTGCATGGCACCAATGTGATTAGCTAGCACGATCCTAGCCATACAGATACAAATAAGTGGAAGATTATAATGAGAATATAAATATCAACTTGAGGATGGGACTCAATTAAACAGAGGGGAGATGTACTAGGTGAAAGAGGGAGAAGAACATGTAGTTATAAGAGGATACATAGCATAGGTAACAAATTAAGGAAATACGTAGAGGAAAATGTTAGAAGAAAAAAGGAATCAAGTAGAGCGGATAGGGGAGACTTGCACTAAAGGGAAGAGTCACATTTCTATCAAGGAAAAATAATATATTCAAATGAAGAGACTGAGAAGCTAAGAAAAGGGTGATCCTCACATGGTTTTGAGGGTTCACCATATAGATGTTGAGACAAGTACAATTTCGAAAAGTTTCATCATTGCATTATTGTTGGGATCTTTTGTTTCTAGAAGAGATACATACATTCACAATTGAGAAGTTGTCATGAGAACTTACTGAAAGTTTGGGGACAAGCAGTCATGGAAAATCTTATAAATTTATCCTAGACAATGGACATGTATTGCTGGTGAAGTGATTGAGGGAAGGCTCAGCCGAGTACTGAGAGGAGATTCTATGCACATCCTTGGATCAAAGAAAATTGATAACAAAATCTTAGAAGGAATCATACATTTCCATTACACACAAGGGCATAAATTATGTTGGTCTCATCCCTTGATCATACCTCCTCAACTTTGGAATCTAGATGGGGATTAGGTGACAAGAAGAACCACAATGTAACCCAATCTACGCTTATACAGAGAGTTACTATCTTGAAGTCAGTTTCCCAGTTTTGTTCATGGCTCCTAGAGGAGGTTCATATGAGTATTCTTGAGAATAAACCTCATATTGATGGTTAAAACACTTTAGAGTGGAAATATTTTAATGTAATTGTCCTAGGAAATTTTGATACAAATGATTATCTTCCATGTCAATTGTGTTCTTTGATCTATGACCCGTCCCTTGAAGGGTTACAACTTCCCAAAAACTCAAGAGAAACTTCTCATTTTCTTTTTCCAAGTTTTGTACAATGTCATACCCTACAAACCTCCAAAGTGTCATCATCATGGCATTGATATGGACTAGTGAATAATTGCTCAAATTTTATGCTTCAATTTTATGTAGACATCTTTTTATTTGGATTTATCATTTTATGTCACTAAGTACGCTGAAGATTAATTAGATAAACACTATGAATAATTTAGGCCTACTCATATAAAAAGGAAAAGGAATAATTCCTCAAGTTCAGATAGAGATTATATAAATATTAATTTGGAACCTTGTTTTGTTAATCTCAAATAGGATGGACTATAAGGAATTTTGGTTGAACTCTACTCTGATGGTCACCTAAAATGAATTTAAATGAGTTATGAGAGAACTCATAGGGATTTTGTAGTTTTGAGTCTTTAGATTAGGGGTTCCCTATGTGTTATAATGTATAACTAACTCTTGGCGTTATAGTGCAACCATCAAGTTTGATTATGGGAATTGCCGAAATTACCGAGTCACCATAAATGTAGCTTAACCAACTATTGTTTATTGTTTTTATTTACAATCCAACATGGTTGAGAAACATGGAACATTATTGCAAAACTAGTTGTCATCTACTAAATTAGTTTTACTTTAGGATGTGATAGGCTTGAGAAGTGTGGAACATACGTATGAACATAAGGCACTCAACATGACATGGGTGTTGACATACGCCCTTCCACATGGTATTGAAAGATGAACAAAAATGTTCAGGATTTTTGTTTCGATTTATTTAATTACATTGATTTTTGTTAAATGTTTTGTTCTCAAATTTATATAAAGTTTAAACTCTATTGAAAATTTTCCTTTACATTTAAAAAACAATCACCATATTTAAATTTCTAATATATTCAAATGATCTATATGAAACCTAGAGGGGAGTAATATGCAACATTGATGACATTTCCCTTGTTCTAATCCAATATATATATGTGTTAATATTTATATTATATAAACTACATGTTCACTTGGTTAATAATGATGATGAGCAAGTTACAAGTGGATTTTGTTTATCAAACATCAAATGAATTTGTAAGATACATGGAGACAAAAATCAAACAAGATATAAATATTGTACTATTTATCAATAGAATCACTAAATATTATATTTTTCATCTCATGGACAAAAGCATGGGTATTGTTTCCCCATAACAATTTGATCAACATTCAAGTTCAAAACATTTCTACTTGTAGTAAATTTGAGGATGGTTTGATGTAATGATTTACACTATAGCATTTTTTTTTGTCGATCAAAACATTCAGATTATATTACCAAGATAAAAACCAATACATACATAGTTTCTACAACTCGTCCTGTCTCATTCCGAATGAAATTGTTAGCAAGGAGAGTTGGAATATATAACAACATATTTAGAAGTTTACATATTATTTTGAGAGGGCTACGAAGCCATATAAACCAAAAGATTGACAAAATAAGAAAACGACCTATCAAAGGAATTTCAAGGTTGAAGATGTGGACGAGTTTTGGTTAATGTAGCTAACTTATCTTTCTTCTCATGCATATGGAATTCCATGTGTTCCAACTGACCCTCTATCTCTTGTAAACTTTCATTTGTTCCTCACTAGCTTTTGCGAACATTCTCTAGCTGTTCTAGAATTTCAGATTAAGAAAACTGAATTTCATTCCAATATGCCACCATTTCATTGCGATCCTCATACATATGATCCAACATGATATTCAAGTTGTCCTGGATTCCTTTCAATTGAGCAACTATCAATCCCAGGGAGGGATCCTTCACCACACAACTAAGAGAGGGAGCAGGGCTCTGTGCTATCTACTCTTCTCTATCTAGATTTTTTGAGCTTTCCTCAATGGAGGAAGAGAATCTACCCCCACCAGCAATGGTTTGGCCATAATGTCCACCACCTATGCAGGGTTGACCCCTATGCCACGACATATCTACACACAAAGAGAACTCAATTTCCAAAAAAAATACTACAGACCTGTTGCCCCATCCAAACACTTCAATACACAAACACTCAAATTTCCATCCACAAAACACCACAATGTGAGTGATGAAAATTACCCATGCTTCCTCCTGAGAGCCTCCCACCCCTAGAATCCCCAACCCTATAACATAAAACTAACTTTGAAAGTGGATATATACCACCAAAAGAACCGTTACAAGTGCCACGAGCCTGCACCGAGGACCTCCCCAACCTCAAAAAATCAACCCAATAATTGGAAAAAAATTAAATATCCATAAGTGTAGACTCACAACTAAAACGCAGAACCTACCCCAGTAGGAGGCGACAAATAACATGAGCCATAGTCATAGGTGGAGGACTTAATTTCCCTCGACACTGATAGAGTAGACCCAGGATATGCTTCACAAGGGTCCTAGACCCTTGTCTAAGAACAAAAGAAACCACCCTAACCCAACAATCCACTACCACGATGATAGAGTTCTTCACCCAAAAGCCAAAGAGGAACCAACAATACCACCTAAGATCCTGAGCAACAATTACATCACAATTACAAGAAAGAGAATTGGACACAAACAAAAAGAACTAGATGGGAGAGATACACCTTACCCACACTCACAGGCCCAAATGATGCCCCAAATTCTGCAAGAAAGGTGTTAGATAAGGGAGGAAAAAATGCACAAAAGGAATACAACTACCTACCAAAGCGTAAAAACCAAGCACCTTCTCTCCCGGGTTCCAAACAGAAATATGAATACACTACTAGTCATAGAGGTCACCTTGGAGGATTGTCTCCTCGCCTCCATGGCCATTCAACTTTTTTTGTCGGCCTGAACTACAAACGTAACCACCATCTGAGTGCACAACCCTTCTTCTCATCATCCACCACAATCGAGCACAATCATACCTAAATCAACGTATAATAGACATTACAAAATTCCCCATAACCATCTTACATCAAGCTAAGATCCCACAACCTTCCTTTTGAATGAATTGCATGGCTAGCATATGTATGGGGGTTTGGTTCCCAAAGCTCTCTCGTTCATGGTATGGTCACCCCCATTGGGGAAAACTATTCCATATTTGAATATAGTAGTGGAGTTGGTTGCTTGATGGGGCCTGACCCAAGTTCAGCATTAGTTAGGCAAACAAATCCCTACTCTACTAGCCCTTTTGGCATCAGCCCGTAGAGCGCAAACTAAAGTCTAACCCAAAGCGGTATGGTGGGATGCTGGAATAGAGTTTCCGCACCCTTGAGATGGTTAGGATGTCAGTTTATTCCAACTATACCTGCCTTCACACAATTGCTTATCCATGTGTGCTACCCTTTAGTACCTTCACGAAATGTTACAATTAGCTTCTGCACAACCCTAACCAGGGGTTGATATGCTTTCACGTTGCTAGGGCAACGAACTGTGATACCTCCTGAACTAAGCTAAGTATCTTACTTATCTTATTAATAGATCTTAGTTAGATTCACGTAAATAGATGTTCTTACCTGCGTTCACTTAACCAATACAGTTATACACATTCGCCCATCATATAAGCATTAAAAGTGAAATTCAAACTGAATATGACAGATGCATAAACAAGAAATAAAGATTTGGAAATATAGAATACTTCTCTTTATTGATAATTCTAGATGATTACAGACTCGACTTGCCCCGTGCACTTAGATACAGGGGTCTCTGCACTCAGCTGTCGATTTCTAGGCCTCTACCCACTCAGTTATAGAACCTCTACCTATGCTACAACCCAACCTAGACTTTTTCTCCAAAGATATGACTCAACTCTTCATCCTTGATTAGTTAGTTTTTTCTACTACTTAGAGCTTAGCTCTATTTATACAATCCATGGTCCGCAGACCATGGGTAAATCTTCTACAACCGATATTACATTATCAAAATAAGGGTGGACAACCCTATGACTCTTTAACATCTACATGCTCCACATCCAGAAAATGCGGAGTCTTTGCATTTGGATTGCCAAATGGGACCAAAATATGGGCTCTTAGCCCCAAAAATACCCTTGGGGGGTCCTGCGCCCAAGATATCTTAGCACGAAGACCTCCCAGCTCTATTTGTATTGTTGCAACTTCGGCATCACACTGAGTAGCTACCTGCTAGACTTCCTCCACAAGTTGTTCGATGAACGCTGCTACTGAACTACTACCCTAAATCCTCTGCTGATTTTTTTGCAGTTGTGCAAGCTTTGCTTCAATGGAGGATGTAATTGTATAAGCCTCATCGATCCATGGATTTAGGCACACTTTTAAGACTGCTTATTTATGCCAAGTTGCATCCACCTATTCCTTGAGCGCCTTTGCCTCCTACATCCATGCAAGCATTTGTGTAAAGGCAATTGTTTTTGTGGTCCCTTTTACCTCGTCATACCTCTATTGTAGCTCGTTCACCTCTATCTCTAGGCACTTTACATTCGGGTCCTCCTGTAGGGTGGTTAGGACCTCGAATGACTATTCGAAGAGCTACATGTACTCTTCCACTACACTATCAACTGTCGCCATCGCTAGTGTAATAGAGGTGGTACATTGTTCCCTGATCTCCAGTAGATTTGAAGGCTAAGCCTTCAACTACAATTCCACGATTTGAAGGTTTAGCTCTAGCTGAACCCTGGCCATATCTATTCTTGTGTCACGCATGCCTATGGCTAACTTATGGATGCGCGCCTCCACTAGTTCTTCTGCCTAAATGGCCAACTCTGGGACCCTCCAATATGCTTCCTTCATAACCGACATTATATTCTTATTGTTCTCTACTACTTTGTTGCACTATAGGCCCAATTTCTCAATTTTTATGCATTGCTCGGCCATTACTTATAGAGTGCGACTCTCTGTGGCCTGAAGTTCTGCAGTGACTCCATCCTGTAAGAGATAGAGCGTCTCTCGAGGGAGTGTGGCCATGTTCAAGCGTACCCCTTTCAAATTGCTCACCATGGGTCTGTCAGCCTCCTTCTCTATAGTAAGTGCCCCATATCGTAGCACTATCATGTTGGCCACCCTTGTTTGCAACATCTCCTCGATAGCTGGAGTGCCGATCATGAGGGTGGTGGACACTATGCCAGCCTGTGGAGTGCAAACCTGCAACTTCTCCAACTCTATTCGAAGAGCCCCCAATACCAGCTGTTGTTGTTCTTCAAATTGTTGGAGGGCTTCCGCAGTGACATCCCTCACTGTTTCTCTAATGTCATGCAAATCCCCCTCAGTGAGGGTGATTGGGTCAAAAGATGTCTTCGATGCCTTTGTTTTCTTTCGTCACATTGTCTGCTCTCGTGGCTGTAGACACTTAAGCTAGTTGGATGTCATCTTTGGGTTTTTTCCACCTTGTTCTGTGTCTATCTCTGGTTTGGGAAAAGGTGACTTCTGTCTTGTGCGCTCTTCTCATGTTTTCTACTATTCTGCCAACTTCGCAGCGTCGTGTGCTACCTGGGCCTTAGTTGTTGCTTCCTCTTTCCTATGCTTTTCCGCTAGTTGTGCCATTCGAAGCTTTGTCTCTTCCTTCTTGCACTGCATGGCAGACTTATTCATTTCCACCGCGAAGCTAGCTAGAGCATGTCACTCCGGTGGCCAAAACTCAAGGACTATATATATCACATCGTCAGTTGCCAGGTAAGGTAAGTTGTTCCATGTCTTTGTAGGGTCCTTCTGCATCCTGATAAAAACATGGTGGAAATCCTCTTTGAACTCTGCAAAGCTCTATAGGTTGACGTATATTGTGGGTGATAACCGTGGCTTGTGATTGATCCCCATCCTGATATTCATCTCCATTATGATCCAAAATATCTCACTTTCTCTGATACACTACATGTCCTTGGTCGCCCAGAGTGAAGTGTACTTTTCTACCTCTGGAAGGTCCAGTGCAAGCGAAGGGAATTGACTATCTTCAGGTAGCTCCCATGCCACCAGTATGATTGACAACATGAACCATGTGTATTGAAATGTGCTTCCCTACTCCTGTGCCTCATGATAGTTCGCAAGGAACCCACTGCATAGATAGTTCACCCAGCTGAACTAGACTCCTTCTAAGCATTGGGCCGCTAGTGTAACTACTAGTGCGAGCACCTCATCTGCACGGCAATTCTGCATCACCTTTGCTGCTAATACTTGTGTCATGATATTGACTACAGGGTTGTTAATTCTGGAGATGGAATACGCTCGCTTCTTCTTTTCCAACTTGAACTTCTTCTTCATCTCTTCTGCAAGGGCCAAATTGCCACCTTTTCCCTCTGAAATGTTGGTTGGATCCTCTCCTAAGTAAGGCAACCATGTAATTTAGTGAATCAGATGGTCTGTCATGGGGATGGGCTCCTCCAGCCACAAACACCCATCATGCATCAAGCAGAGCAGCTGCCTGATGACAAAGATGGTCACTGGGGCACAATGGTAACGCAAAACCTAGAGTAGGTTAAGCAATCTGAATTTCTCTAAACCTCTGAGCCATGTCCATAGCTCCAATTGAATTGTTCTAGTAGTCGTGTCAATCCTCTGGCACATTAGCTTCTCAGTTGCTAAATGTGAGAACTTCTCATTATCTGCGAGGTCCCAATATTCAAACTTAAATACAGGAACCTGCCCCAAGTGCGGTCCCTCAAAAACAATATCATCTCGGAGCAATGTAGTTTGTAGAGAGCTCTCGCTCTCATCTATGTCCTTCGACACCCTAGCTTTATCCTTGTGTGGAGGAGAAAATTTAGGTAACCAGGTAATAGGGTCCGGACCCTGGGTTTCAACTTCCATTTCTTTTTCCTCCACTTCCACCAGGATTTCTTCAAATTCCTCCTCGTCGACCTCCAAATTAATGGCATTTCCCTTTTCCTGCAAGGTGGGCTTGGTCCTCTGTGGATTTCTGGGCAAGATGTGCACCAAGATCATAGCTTGCTTATCCTTCTTAGGTCTCCATGTTCTAGGTGATTTAGGGACCTCAACTATCGCTTCGGCACTCTCTGTGGATCCTACTTCTATAACATATTGCATGGCTTCCTCGATTGTCGACACTAGTCTAGTTAGAAGGTCCTATGTCTGCCTTGGAAATGTTTCAAATAATGAACTTTCTCTCAAAGCCTCAAAGTTTAAAAGGTCCATATACACTTGATAGCACAACAACTCAATTCTCAAGTTGCCAAGTGTTTTTCGTTGGACAACCACTTCTAATTTATAGGGCCTTTTGAATTTGAATTCGACCATTCCCCCCACATTCGGCCCATTAATGCTAGATTGGGAGCATATTTTCCATAATCTAACCCATAAATTTCACCTTAAATTCCCATCTCCTAGTCCATTTGGCATCAAACCAACCATCAAATCATGAATAGTGACTTTAATGGTCACTTTCTAGCAGACTTTCATGCCAGTGAAACTATCTTCATGCTATCACAGACCCTATGACACTTCACTACATTGGATAATCCTAATATCGTGCAGTTCTCGGACAGTGTAGTTTATAGTCCTGCGCCTCCTTTAAGCTGCCTGGAGTGCTAACACTATGCTTCTATTGGTTAGTGAGATGGTCAAGCCACCTGTGTATGGCTTCAAATGAATGCCATTTACTTTTCTTGGGAAGGGATCTCCATTCAACTTGACTAGCTATACTGCGCCTCTGTTAGTAATCTGCTTAATAATATACATGCCTAATGAGTGCATCCTGAACTTCCCAGGGAATTTATCAAACTTACTATCATACAACAGGACCAAGTCATTCACCTTAAAGGTGCGCAGCTTAATATGTCGGTCATGCTATGCTTTTTCGCACTTCTTTTGGACCTACTAGTGAAATTCAGCGAAAAATCGTTCTTCTTCAAGTTCATCCAACTACGCAAGCCTCTCTTCCAGGGCTCCACGATCCATCATACCTATGAGCGATGCTATGCATAGACTAGGAATGATGTACTCCATAGGCATTATGGCTTCCACTCCATAGACAAGCCTAAAAGGTGTTTGTCCCATCAACTTCTTACATGTTGTCCGAGAAGCCCATAACACTGCACGTATGCGTAGGTCCCAATCATTTCACTGAGCATTACATACCTTGGTCAGCGCATTTTCAAGCACTTTGTTGAATGCCTCCACTGTCCCGTTAGCCTGTGGGTCATAAGGTGTGCTCTTTTGGTGATATACCTGAAATTCTCCTGTTAGTGCGTTGATCGTCTCGTTCAGGAACTGTGTACCCTGATCACTCATTAAAATCTTTTGGCATCCAAATCACATCAGTGCATGTTCAAATAGAAATTACGTGGCAGTTACGCCCATGCAATCCTTCACTGACTACCCTTCTTCCCAATGAGTCAAATACTACGTCGCGGTGATAATATACGTCGCGCCTGTCTTTCCTTGAGGTTTAATGGGTCCTATAAAATCTATTGCTGACTTTTCAGAAGGTTGCAATGTCATTTTTCGATTCAAATGCATTTCATCCCTCCGTTATGGCCTGCCTGTTTCTTGACATACATCACATACCTTACATTATTCTTTTGAATCTTGATGAAGGGTTGGACACAACAACCCAATGCATAGAATCTTCTGCGCGGTTGCTCTTCCTGCATAATGTCCTCCCACAGTGCCCCCATGAGCATCCATGATGATGTTTCTTCATTCAAACTTAGGTACATACCTTTGCAGTATTTTATAATTCCCCTTCTTGTATAGATGCCCAGCAATGATAGAGAAGTATACCACGCGCACCACTAATTCCTTCTTTTGCTTGACAGAGTATCCTTCCAGTGAGTCCCAATTGTTAGAAAGTATATTATATCGTCGAAATTTCCATCTGCGACGTGCACAACAAAAAGTTATGCATTAGGTAATCTTTCCTCCAAACTATTAGTGTCCTCCCCTGTCTCAATGTGTGATAGGTGGTTAGGTCATGCATTCAATCGTCCATGATTTACAACAACTTCAAAATCGTACTCTTGGAACAATAAACGTCATTTGCAAAATCACCTCCCCAACACAGGCTTGTTAATCAGGTACTTTAGCGTGGAGTGATCCATATACATCTTAAAGTGGCCTCCTAGAAAGTAGTGCTGATACTTGTAGATTGCATACACCATAGCCAGTCGCTCGTGCTTAGTGGTGGAATAGTTATTCTCCGCTTTTGATAATCTATGGATTGCGAACATGATGGGGTGGTCCAAGGATTCTCTGCCATATTGTGTTAGTACTACCCCCAATGCTATACATGATGCGTAGACATGACATGAAACTCTTTCTTCCAGTTCGGGAAGACTAGAATCGATGTAGCAACCATATTTTCTTTCAATATATCCAAACTTTTCTTGTAGTCATCGTTCCAGCAGAACATGACAACCTTCTTCAACAATTTTTCCATTGGCATGGTGATTTGGGCATAGCCTTTGATAAACTTACTGTAATATCCCTATGTCCCAGAGTAGCCCGCAGTTGCTTCACACTCGTCAGAGCTTCCAAGTTTAGAATCACCGCAATGTTTGTGGGGTCTACCAGCAACCCTCGTATGCAAAGCACATGCCCTAATAAGTTCCTGAAAGGAACACAAAATAGACACTTCTTGACGTTGAGTGTGATCTGCTATCTTCGACAAGTATCCAACATCAAGTGCAATCTCGTTACATGGCGCTTAACCAGCCCAAATATAGTCCAGTGATAAAAATAGACCTCCAGGAACTTATGAATATATTCCTTGAATTCTGCAACAACCACACATGAAAGATAACAAACACATTCTTCAATCTAAATGGCATGACAATATATTGAAAGCAACTCCATTTAGTCGTGAAGGTTGCCTTGCTCCTATCCTTTGGCACGATTTTGATCTCGTGGTACCCCGAGAACCCATCAGTCAAATAATATGCTTCCTAACCACCTACATTATCCAACACTTCATCTGTGAACGGAGTTGGAAAAGGATCGTGCACACAAGCATCATTCAATTTTCTGACATCCATGCATATCATTATCTCGTCCTTCTGCTTCTTCTCTTGCACCACCATTGGACTTACCCAGTCAGATTCTTCCACAAGCTCAATGATGCCTATTGCGAGAATTTTTTCTAACTCTATGCAGACCTTCTTCTTGTATTTTGGATTTAAATGGTAAGGCCTCTACTTAATTGGCTTCACATTGGTCTTTAACGTGATCTTCATCACTCCTAGATCTCAAATTATTCCTTTCAAATCTGTAAACTTTGTCGGGAATAAGTCCTAATATTCATGGAGTGATTCAGCAACCTTATCCACCGTCATGTCATCCCAGTAGTCCCCAATCTTCACAAATTTGGGTTAGGCTTCCGTACCAATGTTCACATGTTTGCTTTTCACCGACACGGTTATATCAAGGTTCTCAATATTTGGTCCTTGAACCTCGCGGTGGCCTTCTGTTTTTGGAATGTTAATATTTTGCGAATCCTCATCCTCCTCTTTAGCAATTAAATTATAATACTCTAGCGCGAAACTCAACTACATATCCCATTCAGGCTGAATTAGGTCTAAAGGCCACTATGGTATCCTAAAGATGGTTTCTTTCACCTCTTGTAGCGCTTCATCAATATTATCAAACCCATCCTAAAAACTAAAGGTCATCATGAATCCTTCGCATAGGATATCCCATTCACCTATCCCATGGCGGAGCTCTATTTCTATATACCAATTCACTGGAATAACATCCAGGGTATGACAAAATAGGTGCACCCACTCAAGTTGTGGATTTTCTTCATAGGCCTATGTCCATTTTACTAGATGCGCACGTGGATCATCCTTCCCATCATACTTTTCTGTCAGTCACATCTTAGGCTTCCCAAATCATGCTGGCATCATTCTCCTACATTTACGCCAATCATCAAAACTCCCTTTGTGTGTACCCCACCATCTTGCGAGCATAGCGCACAGTACCAAGTCTAAGGCTCGGAAGCGTTGATTTTTCGGAACCTCCCTTTCAAGTGCATCCAAGATGGTATCTACCTCATTTCGACCATCATAAGTAGGCAGATTTATTACTTTGGTCGACACAGAGTGCAGCGACCGGGTCATCATGTTGCAATTCAACGTAGTTACTTTGTGTAATTGATTCTGCGAGCATTCTATGCCTTCATGGGAATCCAAAATGTAGGAACTATCGTGATCCCATGTCATCCACCCATCTGTAGTGGGATTCACCAAGTCTTGCTCTCACGCTGTTATCTTACAGATGTAGTCCACATCATCATCACTTTCTAGTCACAGACTGTTTCCATATAGTGCGATCCTTCAGCAAGATTTGGGGGTATTATTATGCATAGTGATTTATTCTCAAAGATCATCTTTCACTTCTTCAGATTAATTACCCCATTCATATAAGTAGCCTAGTCAATTCCCAGGAGCGCACGATAGGGATTGGTGTCATCAACAATATCTATTACTTGAAAATATGCCAGCACACCCGCTCCCTCAATATCCACGGTTACTCCTTACAGTTCCCCATGGGTATGGTTTTCTACTGATTCGCCATTATCAGCTTAACTAAAGACCATTGTAGCATAGGTCACCCCATTCGCTCCCATGTCTATTTCGGTAAAACATTTGAATCTGATCCCAAATTGAGAATGAATTGATCAATCCCATATCCTTTGATCTACACAATGAATCTCATTTCACGCCCCATCCTTGTATTATGCTTTCCAATCTTGCAGACTACGTATGGTTCACTTGGCATGGTCCCAGCAAATCTATTGATAAGATCCTATAACCCTTACACAGCCTTACTGTGGCACAGTAACTTCATACAAGTTTCTAGGAAAGTAGTGAGCATAGAGGTGTCCATCTCCGACTCAGGCTTATCTTTTCTTCCTGAAGTGGAGGCCTCAGTGAAGCGCTTCTTAGCTTCCATGAAGGTTTCCTGAGCACGCTCCAAATCAAACTCATATTCCTTCACCAGGCTTTGTGAACCCAGACACTATCTTTCGGTTATTTCCCCTTGTCATCTCCCATCGCAATTCCACTACAGAGCACTATATTTACGTTTGCATCTTCCACACGTGGCTCAGACCTCATCATCTATAGGTTCTAAGTCTGGGGAGGTAGTAGCGCTCCTTTAACATGTATCCCAGCTATCAGCGTAGGACAATCTTTGGTTTCATGATCGAACAACATGAAATACTTGCGCGACGAGCACATTGGGTTAGTGCAATTGTGGGCATAGTGTCCTTGTCCTTTGCAATTGTAGCAAATCAATTGTCCTCGACCTCTACCAGGTCCTCCTCCACCTCAGCCTTGTCCACGACCCTAAAATCCTATCTATACCATCCCTGCATTCTGGTCAAGGGACCACATTTTGGCCTAAACCCTGTACACAGGAGTTCTATCCATCATTAATTTATAGCTCCTACAAGTACGCTCGTCATGGCCCACCAATCTACAAAAGTTGCAGAATAATTATTGTTGTGTTTTCACATACTTCTATAGCAAGTGACAATTGTTTGTGGCATGTTTTCTGTCTACTTTACAGATAGCGCACCATAAACTAGGCGCCGTGCTAGGTCCTGCTTGAGCTTCTATCCTTAGAGGCATTGATCCTCCTCCTGCAAGGTAATTTGTAAAGATCAGGCAGTGGTCTTTGTCATGTCCTGAATCTTGCATTCCACGCACCATACTTCTTTGTGTACCTCTAGCTGAACCATCCTATCCTACTTCAAGATTTTCATCTCAAGGCATAGATTCTTTAGCTGCACGTGGATCTACTAAACTCCTAGACTAGGATCTTGCATTGAAGTCTCGTGTAGTCTCATGACAATCTCCAGGGCCTCTGCCTGAGTTTTTATCTTCTACTGCGACCACGCACTTCTTAAGTGTGCTAGTAGCAAAGCCACAAACCACTCGTGATGTTGTCCATCTTTCAAATTCATGTTCGCTTCATGGATCGTACATTTTAGCCTCTAATCTAGTTCCCAAGGCGTCTCACCTGGTATCATCATGATCTCTTTGAATCCAACAATCGACTGTGCTTCAGATTTAGACCTACTAAGTTCCCTATTCAGCGCTGCTTGGATGTCTGCTACTCCAACATTCGGGTTATCATTGGAGTACTTAATATACCAGGTCAAATCGGGATCTTACAAGGTGCTTATCAATGTTGCTTTCTTTATATGGTCATTCGTAACACCTTGAGCTTCCCATACTGCCCTTAGAAGGAACTAGAATTGGTCTAGATCCTCATTTCCCAAGACCTTGAACAAAAACAACTTCACTGTGTTGGCCATACTAAATCACAGTGGTGGCAGAGGTGGTATGGGTGAAGATGGAGGTGATGGCAGTGAAGCCAACGGTGGTCTGTGCAGATGTGGTATTCACGGAAATCCCTCTCTTATCAAGTGAATATCACTTCGTGGAGAGACCTTCGCGATGCCTTCTTTGTCTCCTCACGGAGGTGAAATCAAGGGGCTATGCTCTGGACCCTTATTTCCTTCGTTTCTATAAATTCTCCTGCTTCACGTAGACCCGAACATCAAGGTAGCTACATAAACCGCTTTTCGCACAACAACATTTTAATCCAAGTATTCAAATATTTTATGCACTTACCTCGCTGTCCTTTGAAAAAGCGTTGCTCTGCCTCGATATAGCTGACTGAGGTGTTAACCGTGAACTTAGTAACAAATCTTCCTATAATGTGATCGAGCCAATGATCGATGGTGTGTGCGATCTTATCCTCCGATGCTTCCAACCTCTGCACTAGCTCTGGGGTCCACACAATAGGACTGTCAAGTTTCCACCTTCCTTGGCTATCTACTAGCTTCGCGATCCACTCATATAGCTCAGTAGGGAAGCATGCGAAAAATATTTGATGGATCTCCATATACAGGTACCTGTCTAGCCACTGTTTTTTTGAGAGTCGCGGGTTTCTGTTTTCCTGTGTTGTGAACTCGTGAATTCTTCTGTCTAACCAGCCTTCGATTTCTTTCTGAGTTGGACTCCAATGATACGACATCACACATCTCTTATGTAGATATTGATCCCAGAAATGGAACCATTTGTTGGCTTGATGGGGCTTGACCTAGGTTCAACATTAGTTAGCTAAACAAATCCCTACACTACTAGCCCTTTCAACCCACGAAGCGCGGACTGATACCTCACCCGAAGTAGTATGGGGGAATGCTAGAACCAATTTTCCACACCCTTGAAATGGTTGTGATGTCAATTTATTCCAACTATACCTGCCTTTGTGCAGGTTTCTTATCCCTCTACTCTACCCTTCAGTACCTTCATGAAATGTTACAATCAACTTCCACGTAGCCCTAACCAGGGGCTGATATGCTTCCGCGTTGCTAGGGCAACGAAATGTGATATCTCCTGAACTAAGCTAAGTATATTACTTATCTTATTAACAGATCTTAGTTAGCTTCACGTAAACAAATGTTTTTGTATTCACTTAACCAATACAGTTATACACATTGACACATCATAAAGCATTAGAAGTGAAATTGATACGCAATATAATAGATACATTAACAAGAAATAAAGACACAGAAATTATAGAATACTTCTCTTCACTGATAATTCAAGATGATTACAGACTCAACTTTCTCTGGATATTATAATAAAATGACTTTCTTTTGAACTAATTCAAATTTGATAAGATTATATTTAATTATTTTTAAAATTTAAATAATTAAAAGTTTAATTAAAAACCCATTATTTTTAAACTTTTACATTTTTAATTAGAGTAAAAAAAAAACTATTATAAAAGTAGATAGCTTTTATTTAAAAAAGATAAAATAACTTACAAAACATAAAAATGTTAAAAAGAAATAAAAAGAAAAGCAAATTTCTCCTCATTTCTTTCCCCTCCCATTTGGTTAATTTTGATCTATAAAATATTGAAAGAAACATTAGAGGTTTGTTTTCCCTACTCTTTATTAATTAATTAGTGTTTCTATGTACGAAAATGAAAACACCTGTGTACCAATAGTTAAAAAACTAGTCATTATCATGATAGAGGTTGAAGTGTAACAAGTTGCAATACTAACCCAACTCTCGTGGAGAAATTTTGACGCATTTATAGTAGCTAATTCAAAATTCACCCAATAACAAAACCTGTCAATAATGAGTGAATCAAAAAAAAATTGCTCCCGTCGAACTCCCTTTCTTACCTTGACTTTTTTTACAACCGTATTCCTCCCAACTCACTTTAGGAGCTTCTCTTGTATGCATTGTTTTTTTCACATTTCATATTGACCAAGAAATGGTTGCTTATAAGAGTATGGATTGTTGCTCATCTAGAGTGCAAGCTACATGCTAGCATTTGCACCATATGTTGCAAAGGAATCATCGTAAGGCATAAATTAGGAGACAATGGTGATATAGGAATGGAGTTGTCTTTAGTGTGATTTTTTGGAAGCATTTATGGTGGGTTTTTCCAGTGTAATTTCTGTAAAATCCGGTAGGAATTTATTGAAATCACAAGATTGATGGGTATTCCTATGCGATCGAAGTTCCCTAGGGGTTTTCTAGGGTTTTGAATCCATATATACAGTAAAAAAACTAGTTTAAATAACACAAATCAAGATTTTACCTCATTTGTTTCCACCGGATTCTTGGCACCGGAAAGTCCAAAGAGTCGCACTAAGGACAACTCTTATAGGAATAGGGAAATCTAAATAAGATATAGAAATGTAACAGAAATGAAATTCTATGATTGACCATGATTAACCATGAATAATATAAGTAGTATGGAGTAGATGACAAATCCTTTTTACAATTTCTATAATTTCAAACTCACATTTATTAACCTTTCCAGTTTTGTAGTCTTTTTTATAAACACACTCATGATTTAAGCCTGGGTCATCTATGATTTGAACCCAGACCATCTTCACCACAAGCACTGCTGTAGTGCACAAATTAAACCTGGTGATATTTAGGGTAGAGCCCACTTCCTTAACAAAGAGGCATTACATAAATTAAAAATATGTAAATAAAAAAGTGTTAAAACATACACCACAGTTCCATTCCCTATATGCCCTGCGACAGGAGTTTCATAATGTGCAAGTCCCAAATGGAATGGATACCCCCACCTTAGATCTCGTACCTAAGCCGAGATAGGTCCAAGCGTGGTTCCTGTTACGTGTTTAATGTGCCCCCTGCAACCCCCCATCCTAGAAATAATACTTAACTTAAATTACAAAATATCAAGTCATAGAATTTGTGGGTAACAAAATGTGTCATAGAAGATGGTGCTGGACCTTCCTAGTTCTTATGATTATTGCAAGAAACCCAAACAAATAAGTAATAAAATGAAAGAGATCATGCCTGTATTCTCAATGTTTTGTCGTTGATCCTTTTTTCTTTTGTTGCAACTACCTCCTATATTCTACAACTTTGGGAACATGATCACCTATGTTTCCATTTCCTTAACACAGAAAAACCACATTGTCTGAAAGTCTTCTTTAAATTTTAAGCAAATGAGCATAAACCAAACGCATGTTTCTCGAGGCAGAACTACTTGCTTTGCACTATTTGCAACTAGACATACAACTTTAAATTTCACTGCCCACCTTTTGAGAAAAATAATGGTGGGGACCAAGTCATTGGGATTAAGAATGCAGTCAATCATGAGCGTTCATAGTTCTTCCAAGCCTTGTAAAAATCGGTAGAGCCATCTAGAGATTTTGCATTATTATGTCATTTGGACAGAAATCGAGGAGGAACAACGATTTTTTTAGATGTGTAAATTGCAAGGACAAATTTGTGTTTATAATTAGTTAGCACAAGGACTAATCATATGGAAACCAAAGTTTCGTTTTGTAGGGTAAAATTTCATGAGCATTCACATTGCTTCCAAGCCTTGTAGAAATCGGTAGAGCCACCCAAAGATTTTGCATTATTATGTCATTTGCACAGATCTCGAGGAGGAACTATGATTTTTTTAGATGTGTAAATTGCAAAGACAAATTTGTGTTTAGAATTAGTTAGCACAAGGATTAATCATATGGGAAGCCAAGTTTTGTTGTGCAGGGTCAAATTTTAGCTCAGGAATGTTCGGTTTGGCATACGTGATACAAGAGCGTGCAATTAAATAAAACTGAATTAACTATGGTAAATCTCTAGCACCATCTACCTTAATCATATTTTCCTTTCTATTTATAAATGTGCAAATGGTCTCATATGCTCACAAGATATCACACTATTGACTAATTTGGTCCAGTGTACACAAATAATATCACATTGTTGATTAAAATAGTCACTTATACATAAATAAAATGTAAAATATCATACTTGTTGTTTATACTGAGTTATTAGCTAAAATTTCATTAAAAAGAAGTTGAGTGAAAGTTATGGAAAAAAAGGCTATTTCGCAGGTGTTAAGTTTAATAGAGTTTTACACAATCCCCACAATTAATCACTCTTCTGTCATAATAAAACTAAACTTTACTCAAATATCTTTGAATTAAAAGAAGCAAATTTTGCAGTAACCACATTACAGGATAATTAAGGTCATTTATATAGAAGACTATTTCTAACAATATTGTTTTAACACCAGTTGCTTTGAGAGGGCCGAACCTCAACATCTACACCATTTAATTAGTGCTGATTTCTATACTAGAAACCTTTACAAATGGTTTTTCTACCCTCCCTCTATGGCATTTCTTTATTTCCAATGCATGTTCCTTCCTATTATGCATAACCTAGTTGTTTTTCATGAATTTGGAAATGGATCACCAACAGAGTCTGCTTGGGTTGGTACTAGAGACTACAGTGTGCAGCTTTGTGTGCCTTCTTCAATGGAGTTTACTAAAAAATTCAAGTGTGGCATTAATGCTATCAGGGATAAGAATCATGAGAGGGTAGTTGCTATGGGGTTAATGCTAACTAAGGCCTAGGTTACCGAGTTTGGGACATCTCTAGAATTATGCTCATCTATGGCGATGGTTGCTTTACAAAATTGTTTGGAGGTTTCATCAGATCAGGACGCCTTAAATTTAAGGTCTCGTCTAAGGAAGGAGTTTGCTGCAAAGGTTCCAATTTATTAAAGGGAACCAAAGACATATTTTCATTCAAATAGATGACTGAGTTTCAAATATTATGCAAGAATCTCTCATCAAATTTACCAGTGGAGTCCAACCAGTGGAATTCTTTGTCTCTTCGACCAACCAATGCCATTTTCTACACCTGCATTTGCTCCTATCCATGTTCGACGTTGCAGTGATTTCTTGGCAAGCATTAGCCATGTTACAGTTTCCACCCAGCCTTAGCCTGATCCAATCACTGCTCGACATTTAAGGTTTTTCTCCAAAGAATTTCGAGCTACTACTCTATTCTCCATGTTACAGCCTCTCCACTTGTCCTTTCGTAGGATCACATGCTTGCATGCATTTGGTTTTGATGACTCCTGGTGTGTGACATGTTGCTTCCACTGTTTATTTTCATTGCTTATTTAACTGACTCTTCCTCCTTCTCATGCGATTTCGGCCTTTCATCCTTCTCTCCTCAGCGTGCTCAGCCTGGGGATGTTTTGTTTGTTTCACTCTTTGCATCTTGGAATCTCTTCTCTCCTCATAGTGATAGTCTCTAGACTAATTCATGCTTCATTGCATTATCTCCCTGTGCTCATTATCCTCCTCCTCACACATTTGAGTTCTCTCTCCTTTTTGGGCGGGTCTTCTTTCTGTGTTGCCGACCTAGTGATGGTCTGTGTATGAGGACTCTACGACGCTCTTGCTCTCAAAGATTGCTCAAGTTATAAGATCGGTAACCATTTGTTTCCATTTTCATTAGAAATCATGTTTTTCAAGTTGATATGCATTTTCACAAGTTCATGTTGTATTAAGATATAAAAAGTTTGGTGTCTATTGATACTTAAAGGAATTGTTAAGGATTTGAAAATTAGATATCTTTATGATATTTTTCTCAACCATTTTATTATCCAGGGATATATGTCTTAATCTTTAATGTTTTAGAAGGACATAGGTTTCGTCTCTTTCACCTATCAAGCTTATTTATGTATAAGCTTTAATATCATATTCATGTCCCTCTTATCGCTGGGTTCATATGTTCTGGTCATTTTTCCTTTATTGGTTATGGGATCCCTTAATTAATTTGAACTAGTATATTGTTATCTCAAAACCCTGCTCTGACTTCTGCATTAATATTGGGCCATGGTGGTGTATATGAAAATATTGCTATTGTTGTTGCATTACTTGCCCAAGCATTTCTTAATTCTCCCTGGTTCGCTCTTGCTTCTTCCCTCGGCCTCTCCTGACTTTTCCGTTCTTGGATATTTCGATCGATAAATTTTTCAGTCATCCGAATGCCATGACGTAAGATGGAACAAGATTTTTTCCTCTTTCCATTGAATGTGTGTCGTCAACATTGAAGTCTTCCCTGTACTTTCTTCTATTTCAATGTCCATCCTTCCTTTTCAATTATCAATTGCAGAGCTTCCAAGAAGTATATGCTCTATCTAGGTGGGTACTTTTGGATGATCCCTAGATTAGGTATTCATTATTTGATGTTTTCGTAGGCTGTCATTCTCATATAATGCCTGGAGCCTTATCTTTCGTAGCTTTCACACATTCGTTTACCTTGTCCCTCCTTTAATTGGTATTGACTAAATGACTTCCTAACTACCTAATAATTCATTCCATTTATTTTCAAGAGATTTCTTGTCCTTTCTTTCTATCTTTTTGGGATTCTTATCTTTTCCTCATTTAGTATTGTTATCGTCATCATTCAATGGAAACTTTGTTTCACGCATCCGTTGCATCAGCCATGGTGCGGGCCACCATGGAAGCAGACAAGACCTTTGGCAGGGTTGATGCCAATGGGAAATCCTCCCTGGTCAATGAGCTATTTCCCGATATTTCTATCTCCAAATAGTTTCCACAAGGTGGTGGCCCTGGTGTCCCGCCACGTCGAAAGAATCAGGGCCCTGTGAAATCTTCCCCTCCTCCTGCTCCTATAAACCTATACAACACCTTTCTATTTGAAACGATTGCTAGCCTTCAAAAATGTGCTCTGGTTGGACGTTGGAATTTCCATGCAATGGAGGACGGCCAAATGAGATCTTGGATTGGTTCTAAATGGACATCCTTATTGGGATATATTCCGACTATTGTTAGACTCATGAATAATTTGCACAGTTTCCACTTTCTAAGTGATCGTGATTTGGAGGCTATCCTGGCTATCCCTTGGTTTCATGAAAAAAGCTTTCTCACTTTGCATAAATGGTACATTGGCTTCAATCCCCTACATAGCACCCCTTCAAACAATTTTATCTCGGTTAAACTTCTGGGTTTTCGCATTGAACTATGGACTAAGGAGACTCTTACTGATATTGGAAATGTGATTGGGTGATTTATCTTTGTTGATCCTAAATGTCTTGGAGCCAAGGAAGAACGAGTTGCTTGGGTCCTTATTGAAAAAGAATATAGGGGGGGATTCCCTGAGCATATTCACCTTTCATGGGGAGAGTCCAATATCCAGCGGAGGTTGGATTATTGGGGTGTTCCATTCATATGCTCAGTATGCCACAAGACTGGCCACCTGAAATTTCATTGCCCCCGCCGTCATGGTGGCAGATATAAGGGGAAGAATCATTTTGAAAATATCCTTGCCAATCTCTCTCGGGAAGTTGGTGGTGATCAAAATTGCTATATGAATCATGGTATTTATCATGATCCCAGTTTTGGGATGGCCCAACTCTCTCCTCCACATGGGGTTTTCCCGAGGTGATCATCAAGTCTATCTCTAAGGAGATATCAATCTCTTGAGCTCATCTGCCATAATGATAGCCCTAAAATGGAGAATTGCAAACTACACAGATCTTATTCAAAGAAAAATAGCTTGATTCCATCTCATATTTCCCCTCCTGAAAGGCAATCCCTTTTCTCTATCATCCCTTTGCCCCTTGAACCTAGTTTGGATAAAGCTATTCCATCTCTTCTCTCTTTTCCCCATTGCTCCCGAGATATCCCATTTGCCTCTCACATCACATATATATCTTCATCCCCTTAATCTACCCAAAATCATATACCTCCGTATCACAGAATCTCATCTCCCCCCCTTTGTCTACCCTCTTCATTCCTTCAAAACCCATTGCTGACCCTAAAGGTAAAGCTCCTTGTATCTCGATTAGACCTCTAAATCCTGAATCTTCGCCTGTAAATTCTTTTGAATGTGCTCTGGATCTCCTTCTTAAACATGAATCCCTTAAACTTCACCCTCTGACTGTCCACAAGCCAAATTGGTCTCCATTCCCTATTATCAGCCCGACCTCGGTAGGGAATATTACAGTAAGGTGATGACAAAATAGGGGAAGCAGACACTTTACGGGTAGGAAGGGTAGGCTAGATTTGAACATTCGAGAGCTATCCTTGGTAGACATCCCTATGTCTGAAATTTTTGATAAGGAAATCAATGAAAAGGGGTCGCTTAGAGCATGCATGCCTGGGGATGTGACCAAATGATGAATATACTCTCAATGAATATTCA
Organism: Pinus taeda; assembly: GCA_000404065.3. Classification (NCBI taxonomy): domain Eukaryota; kingdom Viridiplantae; phylum Streptophyta; class Pinopsida; order Pinales; family Pinaceae; genus Pinus; species Pinus taeda. Next base: position 31,750 of record APFE030111001.1, on the reverse strand, counting down.
GGGTCTTAGGGTGGACCCAAAATTTTTGGCTGTCAAGGAACTTTTCTGATCTTCTAATCCAAAGATTCTCCTGATCCAAGAGACTATGCATGATTTCCACGAATCAATATCATATTTCAGATGTATGTTCCATCATGGCATATGGCAGAGATGAGTGCTTCTGGTCTATCTAGTGGCCTGGCGGTTTTATGGGATCTGACTTGGATCTTGGCAGTAGCTTTTAATTGCTTTGCCGGTATTCTCCTTCTTACATACATTAGGGGTTCTTGGGGGCCTGTTCACATCTTAAATGTATATGCCACGTACAAAGATCGATTTCTTTTCTGGGATCGCTTTCTGTCATCTGAACTTCTGGATCTTGACTCTCTTTTGATCGAGGGGGATTTAAATTGCACACTATATAATGACGAAATATGGGGAAGGGGCAGAAAAAATGAATAAGTGGGTGGTTTGATTAGAGATGTTACCCTTCAAGGAAACTTTGTTGACGTTCATCCTATCAAAATGGATCCTACTTGGGACAACGGGAGATTGAACGATGCTTATCTTGCTAAGAGACTTGATCGATTCCTCATTCATGACAAATTGATTGATCGATTTGGAATCCCATCGGTTAAGATTATTCCGAGTTTCATTTCGGAACACAAGCCTATCTCCATGCAATGGAATCTCATTGGTCACAGGCATGGCTATCCATTCAAATTCAATCGAGTGTGGCTTGACGATGAACAATTCAATAAATTGATCCAAGATTCATGGCTATATCCTTCCTCTGAGGATCATCCGAAAGTCTCCCATTCACTCTTGGATCGTCTGTCGGTCCTCTGGAAAGGGGTTAAAAGATGGCAGTGTGAAAATTCGATATCCAACAGGGTTTCTCTAAAGGAGATAAACAAAAAGCTAGAAAAATTATCAGTCCACTTCAATGCCCCCTGTATGTCTCTGGAATTGCGTGCTCAAATATGGAATCTGGAGAAAAAAAGAAAAAAATTCTAGCAATCGAAGAGGCTTCCTGGAGATTAAAGAGTAGAGCCATTTGGCTCCTAGAGGGTGACAAAAATACTAAATTCTTCCATATATTTTCAAATAGATAAAGGGAAGCAAATTCAATTTGGGAGATAAAAAATGAGGAGGGAATCTCGCTTAGGTCACAGGAAGAGATTTCTAAGGAAGCAGTTAAATATTTTTAGAAGGAATACAATAGGAACATGGGCAGTGATTTTGATGACATCATATGGGGAATCGAGCCATATCCAACCATGTTTTATGAAGATCAGAATGATATTCTTTACTCTGAGGTATCTGAGGAGGAACTTTTGTCAACCATGAAATCTTTCCAAAAGGACAAATGTCCTGGTCCAGATCGGTGGGCTATAGATTTCTTCATACACTTCTTCGATCTGTTCAAGTCTGACCTTCTGAAAATGGTTGAGGATTCCAGGATTAATGGTTCTATTAACTGCATTGTTTCCCCCACATTCATTGCTTTTATCCCTAAAAAGAAGAGTGCTTTATCATTCATGGACTTTAGGCCCATCTCTAGATGTAACATTCTTTATAAGATAATATCCAAAACCACCGTTGTTAGGATATGAAATATTTTATCAATTCATTTGACCCTTGAACATCATGGTTTCCTTAAGGATAGAAACATTTTGGAGGCTATTGCACTCACCAGGAATGCCTCCATTCTATGCATGCCAGGAGGATTGATGTTGCATTATTAAAAATAGATCTCAAAAAAGCATACGATTGTATTGACTAGGGATTCCTTCGGTGTCTCCTTTCTAAAATAAGCCTAAATGGGAAATGTTCCAAGTGGATTATTGCCTGTGTGATAGATCTAAACTATGTGGTTCCATAAATGGTCTCCCTACTTCATTTTTGTTTGCTGCCAGAGGCTTGCGGCAGGGTTGTTCTTTGTCCTCCCTACCTTTTATCCTAGTCATGGACTCATTAAGCCTTCACATTAAAAGGGCAGTTCATGAAAAGAGATGTAGACCTTTAGCTATCAGCCGAGATATTTCCATTTCTCATAATTTTTTTGTTGACAACATCCTTCTATCTGCGATGCTTTGTAAGGTCTCATGGACCTATTTTCATGACATTTTAGGAAAGTTCCAAAAGGCTACGGGGATGTGTATTAATGATGTCAAATTGTCCTTCCATCTGGAGAATGTTCACGGTGATCTCATTTCTTTCCTCTCCTAGATCTTCAATATAAAAGCTATACCTCTCAATGAGGGTGTGAAATACTCGGATTATCATCTAAAACCTGTGGGCTACTCCTCTTCTGATTCGATGTTGATTCATGATAGATATTTCAGAAGAATATCCGGATGGGAATTCAAATGTTTCTCTATCACTCGGAGAGTGATTTTAACCAAGCTGTTCTGGTACAATTAATGGTTTACTGGACTCATCTTTTCTTTATTCCTAAAATCATTATCAGTAAACTTAACAGTTTGACTGCTAATTTTATACGGGATGGGAACAAAGAGAAAAACAAATTCCACCGTTCAAAACTCTTAATGTTGTCTCATCCACAAAAGATGGGGGGTTGTGCCATTACAGATGTAAACCTATTTTGCAAAGCCCTTCTTTGTAAATTCCTATGGAAAGTGGTATTAGGAGATTGTCTTTGGAGCAAGGCCATCAAATATAAGTATATGGATAATGGAGAAATAACTTTCTGGTATAGGCAAGGCACTATTGGAACCACTCAAGGTTCTACAATTTGGAGAAGTTTTCCAAAAATCAAGCATTTCTTCCTCCAAAATCTGATATGGAGTTTCTAGTCGAGGAGAAAGATCATTATTGGATTACATACAATTGCGGGAGGTGATATGGAAATAACCATTTCACAACAGTTACTTTGGACCTTGCAACAAACAAGGATCTTTTTTTGGGACAAGGCTATTCTAAGATGGGCAGGATCTATCCCTATATGGAAGTTGGCATTGGAGTTGGATCTCAATGATGAGATGGCTCTCCAATGGAATCAGATCACTAAGGGTATGGGGAATAGAAGTATTTTCTTAATAGAGGTAGAGGACAAGCTAATATGGAAGGGATATGGGGGAATATCGACTGTATATGTTAAGGATATCTATCTTCATCTCCATCTCATGGGCCACAATCAACTGAATAACATCTTCCCTTCCTCCTTCTGGAAAATAGATTGCCCTCTCAAGATCATCATTTTTGCATGGCTTTTCTTCCACAACAAGAATCTAACATGGGATTATCTCCAAAAAAGGAACTGGAATGGGCCTACCATTTGTCCTTTTTGTAATTTAAATGAAGAAAGAAATCTTCATATCTTCCTTCTCTGTCCTCAATCGAAAAGGATATGGCAAAATTTGGCTGTCCATTTTGGCTTCAACGGGATCTCTTTCCCCTCCATCATGGAAGCTTTTGAATGGTGGAGTAATATGCAAAAGGACTGGAGACCTATTCCCTTGCTATCCTTATGGGCCATATGGAAATGGTAGAATAGGGCCATCTTTCATTCCAAGATGGAAAATTAGGTTTATGTATATGAATCCATTCTCTCTTAGTTCAATGCTCGACTTTTCTCCAAAATATTCTGAGAATGGATGGAAAGAAGGAAATCTCTCCAGATCCCTCGGGCATCCCACGGGCCTATTTTGATGGGGTAGCCCAAAATGGTTGTTGTGCATGTGGAGTCTATATTATTCCTATGGAGGGTTAGCATATTGAATTTTTTTGCAATGGAGGTAAAGGATCGAATAACAAAGCTGAGGTTATGGCACTGGAAGGTCTTCTCACCTTCTGTGACTATCTTAACATCCAAGATCTGAAAATATTTGGGGATTCAAAGGTTATAATCTACCATGTTCGGTATATACACATCATAAATAACCTCATCCTTTTGGGATGGTTGAACATAATAGAATCAATAAGGAATTTCCGAAAGGACTATTCGATCAACCATATTGATAAAGAAAAAACAAAGTTGTTGATTCTCTATCAAAAAAAGGCCTAGCTTCTCATAACGAGGTTTGGAACATGAGTATTATAGTGGGGGATAAGATTCACCATATTCAGGATTTCAATATGCCAGGTACCTAACTCTTTCACTCCTCTCCTCCAATCTGGTATGGATCTTGCCCCTTGTTCTGTTGATTTCACTATTCTTCTTGGTACTCCAAATTTTTTGATCCTGTTTTTCTGTTGATGAGTCATATATTGCCTTCTTCTTATTCTCGACATTTTGATGGGGATTTGTAGTCATGAACTATGTTTTCTGCCTGTCTCTATTAAGTTTTGCATAGTCTAGTTCGGCATAACTATGTGATTATCATATAAGTCATATGATGTATTGTTTTTTCTCATAACAAATGAATAGCAATCTAGCTTTTTCCGTGCTCAAAAACTATTTGAATTTTAAATCCTCTATACTTCAAATTGTAGCAGAGGGTTTTGAAGTGAGGAATGATGTTTGCTCATAATAGAGGTAAGTTTTTAGTCATTTTGAAAAAGGATCAACTATTTCATAAAGTTCCTTTCTGTTCATGGTGATGGAGCATTCCTTAATAAGAGAGGGTGAGAGAGCTGACGAATAAGCATTGTAGAAGAACAATTAAGAGGCTATAAACATGCCAATAGATGATATTGCTTGAACTTGTGTATTTACAAAAAAGTTGTTTGAAACAACAGAAATGTGACTTTCTGAAAACTTTTCCAGCTTGCTACCATACTTACCAAAAAATTGAAAAACATTTTCCATGTTTCATAATTTGTGTATATATATGTCTATACATATTTGAGTAGAATATATATAATATATAATATATATTTATAATAAATATATATATATATATATATATACACACAAGTTTGGGTTCTGCCAATCCCTGAAGGGATGTTGGAGAGAGGGAAGACACATCACAGGATGATTAAGGTAATTTACATTGAAGATTTAACAAGGAATTTGGGGTTAGATTCTACTCAGATACCTTTGAATTAAAAGAAGTGAATTTTACAATAACCACATTACAGGATGATTAAGGTCATTTATATTGAAGGCTATTTCTAAGCATATTGTTTTAACACCAGTTGATTTGAGAGGCCTGAACCTCAACATCTACACCATTTTTACATTATAAATCCACATTACTTGTATCCCTGCATTCTGATTTAGATATAATGTTTAACCAGGTCAGTTATTTCTTTCTTAATTTGTTAAATTCATTTTTGACTTGCAAGGGCTCATTAGAGACATCCAAGCCGTTTTAAGTCCCACTCCAAACCTCTTCCAAGCCCACTATGTCATAGTCATTAGCTAAAATCAAAGTCGAAGAATATCAAAATCAATTTCTCCCTTTATTGTCTGTACAGTGGAAAGACAAAATCTAAATTTCCACAGCTTCATCTAGAAAGTTAAAATCATCTAGAAGTCAAATTCTTTGTTTTTATCAGGAAAGTCTTTGTACAGAACACACTGAAGGGCTCACTACAGACATCCGAGCCAAGTCCCACTCCAAAACCCCTCCAAGTCCCTTGTGTCACAGTCACTAGCTAAAATCAAAGTCAAAGCCTATCAAAATCAATGTATCTATTTATTGTCTGTATACTGGAAAGACAAAATCCAAATTTCCACAACTTTGTGTAGAAAGTCAAAATCATCTGGAAGTCAAATTCTTTGTTTTTATCAGGAGAGACTTTATATAGAACACACTGAAGGGCTCACTACAGACATCGAAGCCAAGTCCCACTCCAAACCTCCTCCAAGTCCCCTATGTCATAGTCACTAGCTAAAATCAAAGTCAAAGCATATCAAAATCAATCTCTCTATTTATTATCTGTACAGTGGAAAGACAAAATCCAAATTTCCACAGCTTTGTCTAGAAAGTCAAAATTATCTGGAAGTTAGATGCTTTGTTTTTATTAGGAGATAAGTTTTGTAAGTACGACACTAATTATCTTTAATGGCAACAACCTCCATAATGTGATTAAGGTAAAATAATCAATTATTTACCTGAGCATTAAATTTCCAAACCCATATGAAATGAAATGGATTTTATTATGGACTCAAATGTATAATGGCACACAACAAAGAATGTGTTGGTTTCTAAAAAAGTAGTTGAGATCCAAAGTATAATGTAAAATAAAGGTAACAATTTTATAATTAGCATCATATGACATTAACTTAATTAAAATCACCAAAATCAATATTAATCCATTTGAAATTTTGAACCCTGGAGCTTTTTAAACAAGCGGTCTACAACTGTTTCTAGAATTTATGATCTGAAGGTTAAGAAGGACCATTGCTAGTTTAACTACATGGAAATCTTACTACATTCATCATTTAAACATATTTGTTAACCCAAATGCTTGAGATTAATTAAAGTCTTAAATTTTTTTGAATGAGAATTTGCCAACTTGATCACAAGAATGTACTCAAAAAACCATCTGCAAAAAGCCATTCACTGTTTCAAAGGGACTAAACCTAGAATTCTCAATTATAGGCAATAAGTAACTTCCCATCAGGAAGATGGGAAAGATAAAAGAGCTAATTGGGGTATGCAAAGATGAAAGGGTAGATGAAGTTTTTGTAGATGGTTCCCATGCTATTGGGAATGTAGATATTGATATGCAAGAGATCGGTGCTGATTTCTATACTAGCAACCTTTAAAAATGGTTTTACTGCCCTCCCGCTGTGGCATTTCTTCATTGTCGATGCATGTTCGATCCTATTATTCATCACCCAATTATTTCTCATTAATTTGTAAATGGATTACCGTCAGAGTCTGTTTGGGTTGGTACTGGAGACTAGAATGTGCAGCTTTGTGTGCCTTCTACTTTGGATTTCACTAAAAAATTCGAGGGTGGCATTAACGCTATGAGTTAGAAGAATCATCAGAAGGTAGTTGCTATGGGGAAATGCTAGCTGAGGCCTGGGGAACCAAGTTGAGCACATATCTAGAATTATGCTCATCTATGGCGATGGCTGGTTTACCAAATTGTTTGGAGGTTTCATCAGATCAGGATGCCTTAAATTTAAGGTCTCATCAAAGGAAGGAGTTTAGTGTAGAGATTCCAATTTATTACAGGGCACCAAAGACATATTTGCATTCAAATAGAGGACCAAGTTTCAAAGCTTATGCAAGAATCTCTCATTAATTTACAATACTTTGGATGACTATTTTAATTTGAAATTTGTTGTACTAGAGATTTTAGTAGAGGCTTCTAAAGCGAAGAATGATGTTTGGTCGTAAAAGAGGTAAGTTTTCAGTCATTTAAAAAAAGGATCAACTATTTCTTAAGGTTCCTTTCTACTCATGGTGATGGATCGTTCCCTAATAAGAGAGGGTGAGAGAGCCGATGAATGAGCATTGTAGAAGACTGATTAAGGGGCTATAAATATGCAAATAGATGATATTGCTTGAAATTGTGTATTTACAGCAAAGTTGTTTGAAACAATAGAAATGTGACTTTCTGAAAACTTTTCTAGCTTGCTACCATACTTACCAAAAAAATTGAATTTTTTTTCCATATTTGATAATTTGTGTATATATATCCGTATCCATATATATATATATATATATATATATATTATATATATATATATAATAACAATTTTGGGTTCAATTATTTATCAAAGCATTAAATTTCCAAGATGTAGAAGCATACCAGACAGATTATAAACACTGCAATGAAATTTTAGCAAAATAGTAACAGTGCATGCCATAAATTAGAAATAAGAATAGCTTTTCCATTAGTTGGGTGGAATAATAATTGGAATACTGGAAAGGGAAAATGGCTATATTTCCAAGGAATACATTTTGAATTTTACCACCGGAAAAATAAAATGAGCATGATGACAAAGTGTTGTAAAGAAGACTGCAGTTTCCTTGCAAAATGATTTAAAAAGTAGAGTTATAGAGACCAAGAGTGTAAATTCATTACAAGTCAATGAGTGCTCTGAAGTACAATATTCAAAATAGAAAGGAATTCAAAATTCTATAAGTGTAAAGACTGCATGAGGAGAGACAGGGCACAAGATTGCTATTCATACTTCTTCAAAAATGGATGAGAAAGAAGCCGATGTGCAATATGGTGAAGTAACACATCATTTTGAAGGAAACATCAAATAAAACTTTGAAACTCTAGCAATGCATCAAGTGGCAGCGATGGACGGTAGCCCAAATAGATGGCCACCATTAAAGTAAAGTAGGCCAAATCATGCCTCTACCCCGAAGACAAACAAAAAAACCTTCCAAGCGCACATTACAGAAAATATAATCCCAAACTCTATATATCTACAGAGCATCCATCACACTTTGCACGGTACCCATTAGGATTGAACCTTTCAGGACTCATATAAGCACAAGTGCCCATGAAGGAATTGCATTGGGCCAAAGTGTAAGCCAACATAGTGCTGACACCAAAATCAAAAATCTTGGGTTCTCTTCTATTATTGATCAGCAAATTGGAGGGCTTTATATCAAAACAATGTAAGCTTTGAAACAGGAACTGATACTGTTACCCATTTCGTAGAGATAGCAAAAAAGTGACCTGATTTTGAAAAGGGGTGATGCCGAACGAACATGTTTTTTTTAGAGCATAGTTTTTGGAAGGAATGTCATGGGAATGATAGTTTTATGTACAATACGTTTTTGAATGGTAGTGATTTTCATGATGATTTAAAAAATGAGTATTCTGCATCACCCCCCTTTTTTAAATGACTTGTTTTTTGGCTTTAAATTTTTTAATGTATAAAATGTAAATAATTATTTTGTAAATTTGATCATTTTTGAAGTGGTCGTTTTCTTCACATTTTCTTGTTTTTTATTTTAATTTTAACTTCTTTTTTTAATTATTTTGCATTTTTAAATTAGGAGGTCGATATTTAGAATTTTCGATATTATACATATTTATACATCCTTAATTAATTTTTTGCTCCACATGAAATAATTGTTTCTAAAAAACAATATTTTTTAACAATGAACATAAAAATAACTATTTTTAACATAAATATAACTAAAAAACTACACGTTTTGATAATTTTTTGCTAGAATTGACATGTCAAAATCACAATTTTTATACAATAATTTTAACTAAAAATGGTTAAATAATAGCTTTTTTTACGAATTTCATGTCAAAAAAATAATAATAATCACTTTTTTTTTTTCAAAAAATAATGATTAACTTAAAAATCAATGCGAAATCACATATTACAAATATTGAACGTATAACAACCCTAATTGAGGGTTTATTCTTCTCATAAAATGTCAAAGTCAAAACATTGCAAAGCTTGATTTCCAGGTATAACTTAAATTTAATCAACAATGTCACGTAATCCAAACTATTCGTCCTCTAGAGTTTCATCATTGTCATCTTCCACAATATTTTCTGCTTCCTTTTGCGCAATTTCCTCTTCTAATGGGTCTTTGATGTCTGCAAATCTCCCAATATATGTCTTTCCAAACATTCCATGTAATGGTGGTTGGGGTTTCTTTGCCTTTTTTGCCACACGTGATTCATTAAAGTCCCCTTTCCTCAACCCAATTTCTTGCATTTCATCTGGAAGAAATTGAAGAGCATTAATTCTTTGCTGAATGAAATTGCATTGTAATGGATCTTTCTCAATTGCAATGCAATTTCTTCCTTTTTGAAGGCAACTTGCTAGTGTTGTACCTAATTATCAAGCACAAAAAAATAATGAAGTAAATTAGTACAATGACATATTAATTAAAAAAAAGAACATATTGAAATTCAATTCCATGTGGCAAAACCTACCTGCGCCAGAAAATAAATCCAGAACCCAATCTCCTTCATTTGAACATATGTCTATAAGATAGTTAATCAATAATTGTGGTTTCTAATAAATGTTAACTATCTCTCGTTTCGTTTCTTTGTCTTCATATGTTAGTTTTCTCACAATAGCATCATAAGTCAGTATTTGGCTATGACTCTTTCTCTCCACCCGATTAAAAATCATAGACATATTGCTATCATCTTTTGCCCAACTATCAATATGAATGAACTCACAGTCATTTATAAATTGTTGATCTTCATTGTTAAGAAGATTTGACTTTTGCCTGTAACATAAAATAGTAAAAGTTCAATTAACTTGTACATAAATGAATTTTTCAACATTAATCAAATATACCTTTAAACATCTTACCATGTAAGCTGCATCCTTGAATTTGTTTTCCCCTTGAAGCTTGACAATACCATTGCCAATTGTGTGTCTGAATGAAATGTCACAAATCTCCATAATGGTGATGACGTCACTTCCATAAATCCCGCCACCACTTTATTAAAAGCCACTGGGGAATATCTGCAATAACCAGGGCATAATCCCTTTTTGGTACGAGTTTAGCAATGTCTTCACAGTCGCCTTGTATTACTTGATATTGAATAGTGTCTAGCCCATTCCAAATGAAATGATTAAGACTTGGATCAAGTACAACATTCTTAATATGTTGCTTTCTCAGTCTTTCAATCTTTATTTTTTCAATAAAAGTCTTGAAACTGTCTGGTGCTCCATTATCTTCTTTCTTCATCTTTTAGCAAACAAACAAATGTATGTGTAAGTTTTAAATTAAAAATAGTACACAGATGATTAAAACTGAATGTATAAATCAAGTTACCTTTTTAAATGCAAGATAAAAAGCTTTTAATGTTGATGTAGAACTTGAATCTGGTTGCGTACAACATCATCCCAACTATCTTCATTCAACAGTTTAAACATTTGTTCCTGAATTTTCATGTAAACTTTGTGACTGCATAGATAAAGTAAGAAAAATTTAATATAATGATATGTATAACAAATACTACCAATAAAAACATGTTTTATTTAAAAGATAACTATAATCCTGGAAATAAGTAAAAATAATTCAGCAAACTTACTTTTGAAATTCTTCAAACATTTCTTCCAATGATAATTCCCCTGACCTCACACGAGATAATATTTTTTTGACAATTTTTTCATCTTTCACTCCTTGCATCGCCCTCCAAGGCGTGATGGTCATATCGTCTGCAAGTTGCTTCAGTTCAGGAGCTGATTTATTGTTGCTACATATCAATGGCTTCGACTTTTTGACCCTCTGGTTTTTAATGCCAATGTCTTCCCACATGCTAAAAATGTCATCAATCAAATTCCAAATATCTCCAGTTCTAAATGCCAATTGGAAAATGTTATCAATACCTCTGAATAAATCGCTATATCTGCTGTCTTTTCCACCTTTTGAATTGGTTTCTCTTAAATTTGATAGCCTATTTCCATACAACATTCCTTTCGGAAATCTACAGTAATATTTATCTTATCCCCACCACATTTTTCTAGGAACTCACTATGAATAAATCTAACCTTTTGGATCAAAGTCATAGACATCCTATATTCATTATCTGAATTATGATCCAATGCCACTAACTTTGCTTCTGTTTCATTTAAACCAGCATAAATGACACATTTCATTGTTTCAAAACGTGGGTTATTAGGATATTCCTCCATCAATTGTCTCTGAGCTTCAACAGAATGGTTCTCCCCAAGCACATAATAATTGTATTCAAAACATTTGACTTATCAAATGCTTCTTTGTTGGGAACTTGAAGTGGATCAACAAGAAGCACATAACTAACCACATGAGCATATGGATTGTACCTCATCAATGTATTCAAGTTGTGAACATGCAGATGATGCGGCTTTCTAATTTGATATTGGCATTGTCCTTCACTTGCCTTATAGGTTGTCTGACATTTAAACTGAAATGTACGACCACATCAATTAAAGTTTCTCCTTTGTCAAATTCTGTTGAATTTGGCATTTTGTTTTGTTTTGATTATGCCATCATCTAAATCAGTCCTGGTGTAATGATTTCTCTTGCTTTCTTTTTGGAAGTTTCACTAGGTTCTTTGATTTGCTAGTAATAAATACTTCAGATCTATCCTACTACAATTATATTATACTAACATACATTCTCAAGGAGATCTATTCTTGGGCCATTGTTACTTTTGGTTTTTACGACCTTCTTTCATTCCAAAAGTCATTTCAGTAATGGAAACATATGCTTCATTGTCAATTTCAACTTCATCGTCCTCAAAAGTAACTTGTTTACCCTTGCTAGATTTATCCACCAGAGGCCTTTTTTCTGATTCTTTGGACGTAGTTTTGTAGCATCATCAATTACTACATTTTCCATGTTTTCCATATCTTCTTCTGACACTGAGTAAAAATGGCTGACAACTTTCATGATATCATGCTCTATGAAATGAATGCCTCTCAACCTAATTGAACAACTTTCAACAAAATTGTGCCAAACAAAATATCATATGTTAATATAAACAAAGTTAAAAAAATATAGCGAGACACTTTCAAAACGCAAAATAAAAATACAAATAACAATACTTACGATGTTTTGTGTCATCTCATTTACGATTTGTTTACACAACTTTGTAGATACCTCTCTCATGTCATATAATGAATATGATAGTCAGTATTTAATCCTTTCATGTGACTTGGGAGCTTTTGTAAGTACGTAAACAACTTCAGTGTTTGGTACCGAACACATATCTATGCCTCTTCCCATCACCTCCAAATTTTCATTATTTTGGTGTATATCAATGTATAGATATATATTCACAGTTGTGCTCTCTCTTTCTTTCACATACCAGACTCTTGATGGAAATTTCACCTCTTTTGAACTTTTCCAATTTGAGATTAGCTTCTTATCACTTGAAGCACTTGAAATATTTGTAGGCATGAGCTTAGGTGGAGTTCGTTCACCAATGTTTTTTGAAGATACACCTTTAAGACTCTTTGGTCTAGAAAGATTCACAGAAATTTTCCTTGATGCCATTTTCCTAAAAAAAACACATAAATTAGTAAATAAAAAAACATATTAACTTAAATTAATAACAAAAATATACCATAAATTTTTTATTTGAATAATCAGAATTTCCCAGCCACCTCTAACGGGCAGGCGGGTGGATGGGCGAGCGGGAGGTAAGGTGAGGGATAATGAGGCTAAGTAGACATTTAGGCAAGTATGGGCGAGC